>ML809855.1:0-95412 GCA_009831015.1 Picea engelmannii
GATATAAAGAATTGTTTTCTGTATTGAATTTCGTATCTATTGGAATTGGCAAAATTGGCAATTCACATATAGCCTTAACATTTAAAGAACCCTAGATCTAAGATAATGAAAATAGATTGAGAATGGCAAAAAAATCAAAGGGTCTCCATGCAAAGCCACCAAATGCACAGAGCCCAAAGGGAGATGTGAGCAGTTAAAAATGCACAGGCTCTCCATCCATAATGCAGGGTGGCATTTGAAACACAGGCGAAACCTGGCATGAAATTGAAAAGACCAAACCGAATCGTGGGTAGAGGAAGCGGAATCGTGGTCACACCTGTCTAATTTAAATATAATCAATTTTTAATCACTTAACGTGGCAATGAGGTGGTGAGAGTCTTCCCGTAAAATTTTCCCGTAAGAGTCTTCCGACTTGTATCACAGGCAGAAAGGTGAAATGCCGACTTGTATGTGCGCATCTGTAAAGAACGCATCCGCATGCCACCAACACGTATATGAAACGTTAGCAGCACATTCCACCACCACGTGGTAAATATTCTATCACTCCAAAACCTTCCACACCTGCTATTCGGTAACCATAATTATCTTTGCTAATTCCCTAACGTGGCAATTCAGTGAGCATTATGTAATTTTTTAATCATATTAAGTAAAAGTAAAAAAGTAAACATGATAAACGTATGATTTTATAAATGCAAGGGAGTTAGTTCTTGCATTCTTATTCATTGATTTGAATGTAAGACGAAGAATATGCCAGCATCTTGAATTCCTGACCATCAGATTAAATTTAGTAATTAAAAGCATGATTAATCATGCAAGTCTGATAGGGGGGACGCCTATCGGCGTAATGAACCCATGTTAATTTATTTTAATAATTTAGATTTATTCCTTTATATAAGTATTTATAAATCCAAGTTTAAGATAGATATAACTTTTGTTTTTATTTTTTAATTTTAATTTTAGGATTTTTTTTATCATTCACATTATAATAGTGATGATGACTACTTTACATTATTTAGATTAGGCGTAGGATAAAGTCCAAACAAAATGGACCTTTCTCGGCGGCCCTTTTTCGACTACCCATCTTCCGTCGTTGATCACCTCTGAACCCCGACCGACTACCCATCCCATCTCGCGGCCCCTTCCAAGGTCCCATTCCATTGCCGTCTCTTCCTTGAGCATCATCCCATACCATCCATCATCCCATACCATCATCTTGTTTCCTAAGTTCAATTCTCGCCATCAATTCACCACCTACCTCTCATTCAAACCTCTCATTCATTATTGCATCCTGCCCGTCTCATTCCTCTACTTCTGAACAATTTTGAGGACTCAGGGATACTCGGGGAGAACTCTGTACTGGGGAGAAATCTGAACCGAATTCCAGATTATACTCAATAGAGTGAGGTATAATATTCACGATTTGTTTTTTCTGGCTATTGGACTCTGTCTCGATGCCAGCTTTGATAATTTTTCAAAATTTTAAAACCATTGATCGCTCTGATCATTTATCAAAATGCCAATTTTAAAACCATTGATTGCTCTTTAATTTAATTTATTTATCATGTATCATGTGCTTGTTATTATTGCAGGCGAGGCACATTAATAACATGATGAGTAGGTCAATACACAGTCTGTGATAAACATAGATAATTTGAAGGTGAATGTCGACCCAGTCAAAGGGAAGCTCCCTCTAACTTGGATCTGTGTAGGGGTATTGATCTCAATCAACGGGTAGGTGCTTCTTCCGCATGACCATTAGTCCACTGATACAAACATCATTCCACCAAGTAGAAGCATGAACATTAGTCCACTAAACAGAATCTAAGTAAAAACCTCAAGTCAAGCATGAATTTTAGTCCACCGAACATCCGTCTACCAACACTCTAGACATTTGCTTCTTGATTGTATCCTCCAGGCAAAACCTCTGGAGCTATATAGAAGGAGTTGCCCAGAGTTCCATTGGGTTTCTACCCTGTTTCAAATGGAGAAGAATTAGTTAGGCATGAAGCTAAAATAATATTAACAATTCAAACTCAAACAAATGAAATGTTACAGAACAAGACTATATTAATATAGCACACTTGGGATAAAACATCATTCTATTAGGAAGAAAACCAAATTTACATACATACCTACCTAAATATAAAATAATTTAAAAATTTATAGTGAATCCTAAACTCTGCACCATCCCCGCCATCATCATGAATAGTGAATCCTTAAACATGAAACCTAAACCTAGGATCCTAAAGTAATAATTAGTAAACTGAAACCCCTAGAGCAATAAAAGCTAATAATTATATTTGGTAATAAATTGTGATCCTCTAACCCTCAACCTTAAGCCTTATAAACATTCATCTTCTATTTTAGATATGAACACCATGAAAATTACATCAGCGGGACAAAATCTCTGTTACATCATCAGGCCAAAGATTCGAGTATGCCAACTGCCCTTCCCTCTATAGGAAAGGAGTACAAATACCAGCATTGGCTCCAATGCTGAGACAATTTGTATATTTTCTTAATACCCTTATCCTCATTGTAATCTGCAATGCTAAATCTGATTTGAAAACTTTGGTTTCCCCAAATACATTTCAAAAAATTAAGGCTAAAAAACATTATAGACATAGAGAGAGACATTATAATCCAATGGGACAGGTATACGTTGTAAGATGACCACTACTGACTAGAGTAGGTAGAAAATGCATTGATGGAGAATCCCAATGAAATGTAGCTTCAATACTGAAAATTTCAAAACTATATATGCTAGAACACACAATAGAGAGAAAACCGTGTAACCCAATCAGACAATTGTACATTGTAAGATTGATAATTACTCCTAACTAGAGTCGGTAAAAATTCTTAAATTTTCAAATTCTGAAAGCTAAAACATGCGATAGAGAGAAGATCTTATAACCCAATCGGACATATATACGTTGTAAGATGACCAATACTAACTAGAGTAAGTAGAAAATGTAGAAAATATATTTCCATAAAGATACATGTTGTTGTTAACAAATAATTCAACAAGAAGCAGGGGAAGCCATGAGATAAACATAAGTGAAAAAACATTGTTCACACTTCCATCAAAATCACTTCAATTGTAAGATAAAATAAAATAATGATGATGATGCAATTATTTCATGGTCCACTAAGTCCATCTCTCAAGACATCTAAGGACAAATGAAGGAAACTCAATATTGAATGTTGTCCGGAAGAAGAGTTGAGGGGGAATCCAAAATGCCCACTGAGTTATTGTATGAAAGGGGTCAAGCATTGTTTAATATTGGATGGTCTCTTTGTTTGTTGGTAATGGATCTAGTCTAGAAATATTGTTGAGGTCGTTGGGGAGGGGGGGTGCTCCTTTTGGTTGACATAGATATAGAGTAAAAAATAATGCTTCTATCAATTTGTCTCTTGGCCCCTAGCTAATGGGAGCACCATAAAGAATGAAGTAATCCTCTGGGTGGAATCTAGTCTAGGAGGAGGTTCAAGAGCATGGTAATGAAGCTTGAATCCCTTCTACATGTATAAGGCTAGGCATCTCTAGAGGTGTTTGGAGAAAGTGGAGAGGGTCTGAGATCCTCAAAATAAACAATAGAATTTCCCACAAGTATTTTAATAGATGGGGCAGTAGAAGATCAAGTGCTCTGTTGTCTTGACCTCTCGAATATGGGACACTTGGAAAATCTTGTTCGTTTGGGCAGTGTGGTGACCTGTCTCAACCTAGAGTCAATATGAGCCCACCTAGAACTAGCCAAGGGGAATGCGAAGAAAGTGCACCCACTATTGAGATGTGTATGGGGGTCAAATGATGAGTCTATCTCTTGCCTCCATGCAATACTCAACATAGAAGGCCATCTTTGGATCTAATGTTCCCTTGGGGTTTGTTTAATTGACCTATCCAAACTTCTTGTAAATGTCATCTCAGATGATCCTATTCAACTCCTGCCTCCTAGGTAAGAGGTGGCCAGGTGCATATAGGGAGTATCTAAACAGAGGAACATGGTCCATTGAAATACCCACTAACTCCAAAAAATGAGTGTAAAATCATTTGTCTTTTTAAAATAATTTTTTTTGTAAAGTTCTATCATTTAATTAGTTTGATTTTTTTTACAAGTTTGTCCTCTTTGTTTGTAAATGGTCGGTCACATGTTTTTTAAAAAATTTTAAAGGTTCTAGAGCATTTTTAAGTGTGGAATGGGGCATTTTAAATCTCGAGAAAGTTAACTTTGTTTCTCTAAAAATGCACTCGACAATTTAATTTGTCAATTCCTCAAAAAAGAAACACTTTGTGTGGCAAGAGGGAATTTGAAGGGCATGTAAGATGGTCACACAAGGTTCTTTATCTTTAAATTTTAAATAAACAAACATATTTATGGGTGTGTGTTATCTTAGAGAACACCAACATAAAGGGAGTCTTAATTGTCCCATTTCTTATAGAAATAAAATCTTTTGGGGAACCAAATCCTCTCGAAGTGGGGAGGTATTTTCCAACATGGATCATTCTATATTTTTTTCATCATTTTGGGTACTTTTTGGTGTATAAAATAGAGTTAAGGACATGTAAAGTATAGTTTAGGGTTGATCCTAATTCGGTGTCTTGGGGCCCTAAAACATTCAAAGTTTGTTTTGGGCATTATGAAAGTATTTGGGGTTAAAACTTCACAATTCTGGTTCACGACCCCTCAATGCTATTCTACTTGTCAGAGATTTCCAATGGTCCAAATAACACCTACATTGAAGTTTGTATGAGGGAGTTATGCCTTTGTAAATTTGAACTATTATTTGGCCATTGTAATATCAAGAGGATCTAACAAGCGAAAAAGGAATTGAACTTCGATGGTGCTTCCTATTTTTCCACTCGGTATTCTTGCAGACACTGCTTTTGTGTTAAAATATTTGATATGTCACTATAAATTTTTATTAACGGGTGGCCACATGGTTTTTAGGTATTCATTCAAAATGGGTAGACAAAAGAAATTTAATATTGTAATGGGCCTTGAGGTCCAAGACCCAAAAGATAAGTCAACATTTTCTAGCAAAGATTTAACCTGGACTTAAGTATATAGACAAGACAATCCTTTATTTGACTGTGTTGCATGAATCCCTTTAGGTAGAGTTCCTTATTTTATTAGAGGGGAGGAAAGTAATCCCGATGATCCTTGTACTTTCTTACCGATAGTAAAAAAAACCCAGCACAAAGGGATAACGCTCACAAGCAATATGATATGTAAGTATATCACAGTCACATGGTTCTTGCATTTCTAACTGAGTTTTTATTTTAGTTGGTGCATGCATCTTATGACTTGGTATATATATGATCACAAATGGTTATTCATGAATGAATATATATTATTTTGTGATAAGGTGTTGTAAT
This sequence comes from Picea engelmannii, assembly GCA_009831015.1. Lineage (NCBI taxonomy): Eukaryota > Viridiplantae > Streptophyta > Pinopsida > Pinales > Pinaceae > Picea > Picea engelmannii. The sequence goes on from ML809855.1 coordinate 5,378, forward strand.
TTGTAGTGAAGTTACTCATGTTCATATGGCTCGGAAGATAAAAGAGAAAAGCGTTCAAATACATGCAGGAGCTCATTTGTAAAGAAGAGGGGATGTCAATATCACTTTATTGTCAATGTAAAGAATAAATACCCTGAAATAACAATACTTACATACAACACATACGAGCATGAAGATGAGGAAGGATGGCCTTGTCATGGTTGACATGACAAATTTGGGGAGGCTAGGTTCTTACGTAAACCTAGGCTTTCAAGAGAAATTGTCTCTTTTGTGGAAAATTGTTTTTTTATGGAAGTGCCAATTGATGTTGTATATGAAAAGCACATTCAACGACATCTTGACATGGATGCAGAAGATCGTTGTAGAGATTTTTTATTAACTAGAAAAGATGTTGCAAATATTTATAACCTCTTGATGAAAGGAAAATATCAACTTGACAAGAAAGATGAAATGAGTGTTAACCTATGGTATCAGAAACAACCAGATGATTTTTTGTTTTCTCAGAAGCCCAATGGTCCAAATTTTCCTTTTATAATTGTCATTCAAACTAGATGGATGTTGGATCAAATGGTGAAACTATCTCATGATAGTTTAATAGGAATGGATTCAACTTTCGGTACCAATAAATATGGGGTAAGTTGAATTTGAAAGATTGAATGATTGTTTGGGTAGTGACTCATTGTGATTGATAGCTTAAACTTTGAATTTGAGTTTTATTGAATATCACAGTATCAATTGTACACACTTGTGGCCTTTGACGACCAACAAAGAGGGGTACCAGTTGCATGGGTCGTGACATCTCGAAATACATCATTTGATATTGTGACATGGTTGAAGCCATTAATGGATAGGTGTTATCAATTTCGCCCCAAATGGAAAGTCAATGCATTCATGGTTGATGATGCATTGGCATAAATCGATGCTTTGAGGTAAATTTCATTTGATTTTTTTGTGACTTGTATTTATCTTGTAAGATTATCTGACATAAATGCATTGAATCCTATAGGAGGGCCACACAGTGTTGAGTGATATTGTGTATTTGGCACGTATGGAGGGCATGGAAAAAATATATCTACAGGTTGGCCTCTACTTCAGATCAAGCAAATGTTATTCTCTACAGGTTTAAGTTATATTATGAACTCTTGCCCCAATGTTGAATCAGTGGTCGAACATGTGGATAATTTTTTCACTGATTTTGCAAATGAGAAAAAGTTCTTGGATTATTTTCATAGAAATTGGCTTACGGGTAATAAGATTTGTAAGTTCACATACTCCACTTTCTTGTTTTTGTTTTTTCACTTCCACAAAGATTCTCTTTGCACTAACTTAGTTCTTTCAATTAGGGATGTGGGTTAAAGGTTGTCATAATTTCCGTCATGCAAATCAAGAGACAAATAATTCTGTGGAGGCATACCATAACTTATTGAAGTCCAAATTTCTATCTGATCAAAGAAAGAAATGTGCTTGTATAATGGATTGGTTTATATATATGTTGTTGATACATGTAAGCCGTATTATAGATTCAAAGACATTTTGAAAGAAGAAGGATATTTGAATAACCACAAGAAGGAGAAGTTGTTTGAATCCTCAATGGAGAAAGATAGAAGAAATCCAAATGATGATTATTGGCCCCATGAAAGCATATCCCATGCATACTGGGTGAGGAGTCAAACCGATCATGACAAAAAATACCTTTTGACATAGTATCACAATAATTTTATGGTGTGAAAATGTCCATGGTCTATTCGTGGCAACACCTGCAAGTATACCATAAAGGTGAAGTGGTTGTACTTCCTGTCAAAGGGTTCAGATCCATCATTGGATCAGAATGCAGGGCCTAATATATTTGATGATGCAACACCTAATTCATTCAACGATCCTCTCGATATAATTATGGAGACATCAATGAATGATGCAAATGTTGACACAACTCCTGTGGCCATTGGAAGTCTTGATCAAGATGATGAGGCACTTCGATTGGCTAGGGATGAATTGTTGGGATACCTAGATGTGCTTCGAAATAGTCCTCCCGCTACTTTAACGAACACCTGAGAGATGGTGGAATTAATTAAAAGAATGTTGGATGAGGCCAATAATCGACACATATTGGATTTTAATTTCACACTTTGGTTGAGTGCTTTTGAGTCATCTCTCAAGAGAAAGAAGAGTTTCCTTAGCCCTACAAATAAAAGGAGAAGAAAATAAATAAATAGAGTTTTAGAAATTGATTTAAATGTCCATCCCTCTGAATATGAACCATTCCAGTTTGAATCTCTCAACAAACGAGGATGTCCTCGCTCAAACAATGTATCTCCTATTGTCCCCGGTAGGTTGGATTAAGTGAGAAGATTTATTTGTTTAGGATTTTTTGTGTACCCATCCTCATTTTTGACTTGTAGTGTTATGATGATTATAGATGTGAAACATTCCGCAGTTGTGGCTTCAACCCGAGAACGTAGACAGATACGATGCCATTCTAGTTCTCCTACTATGCCAGATGTATTTGATGTAACCAAATTTTAGATACTATAGTGTAATTTATTTGATGCTACGATGGAATTTGACCAAAATTACATCGTTACATTACAGATGGAGGAGCTTCTCATGTTGATCTTCCTCCTTTGGAACATGTTGGGCCAATTGGCAACTCTCAAGTTGTTAATGTGAAAGGTTTGACATGTAGGATTTGTTCATATCTCTTTAATATTGGCTTTCATAAATTTTTGTTCTCAATTTTATTTTAATTACTATATCAGATGTTGTTAACCTAATGTAATGATGTTGACTATATATATTATAGGTAATTGTAGAAGGCAAATACTTTTTGGTGTTGAATTTTGAAGAAAAGTCTTTGCAATTGTTTTATTTTGAGGTAAGGTTGCATAGTTTGAAGAAACCTATTCCCTTACTGTTTAAATTACATTAGCACCATAGAGTGCTAGTCTTACACCTGTATTCCTTTCTGATTATCGATGCCTTGAAAACATGCTTGCAAAGGTCATAACATTGTTTAAACATTAGAAGATCAACATTGTTTAATCATCATGTGAGGCCTTCCCAAAAGTTCTTTGATATTTTGTTGAGGGCTCTCTAATTTGAAAAACTTGGTATTTTGAGTCCTTGCTCATTCGGTTAAGGAATTAAATCATTGATGTAAGTTTTCTAGTTCTAAAATCCACCCATGTTGGACTTTATTCACTACCACCCTAAGCAATTTCATTTTTGAGCCTATCCTAGGGTGAATGACATTTCCAGTAGACTGCTTTTTTTTCCCCAGAAAAAAATTGTAATTTCATTAATTTGGTACAAAATTACATTCGTAGATATATATTGACTATGAAGAAATAGCCACATATATATTGTCTTGATGGAGTCACTTACATTAACGAAATTTAAAAAAAAAAATAACAGTTGTGTCATAAAGCCAAAAAACCCCTCCTTTCCCACTTTTCACATACCAAGTCATAGTTTCTCACATACCATATACAATAAACAAAAACATGATTCTTATATATCGATTTACAATTATGCGAATACAGGTAAACCCCACTTTCTTGCTGAGAGTTCCAAGAAGAGAGGAAGCTCTCCTATAGTAGACCATCCTAAAAAGGTTCGTGGTAATCAAAACTACCCCCTACTGAATGTTCAGTTATGTGCCAGCTACCATATTCTAACCGTGAGGCTTCTTTGGAAAGCCTATCAATCATTTTGTTCCATTCCCTGTAGATGTGAGAGAAAGATATAGAGTCAAAAGTAGTGATAATCCTCAAGACTTCCTCAAATATAGGCATAAGACGAGAAATATGACAAATTTGAATCTGGTTCACCCAATTGATGACTAATAAGGAATCCCCAAAAACTTGTAAAGTTTTGCAACCTTTTTCCACAATAAATAAAAGTAACAGTTTTAAAGCCATAATCTCAGAGAAATTGTTTGTACCAGCACCCAACCTAGCCCTGAGTAGAAAAAAATGATGTAAAGATAAGTATAAACAACCACCCCCCCCCCACAAAGTAAGTGGTCTCCTGAAGCCGCCCCATCAAAAAAGGCCCAAGTCCTCTCCCTGTCTATCTGTTCCTCCTAAACCCCTCGAGCATTTCCAAGACCCACCCTAACCACCGGTTTTAAGTGTGCAAAAATTCCAAGAAAATTGATAGCCACACAGAGTGGTGATTGGACCTCATCCCAAAAAAGAGAGGAGTTTCGAGCAAGCCAAATCCCCCATGCAACAATGAAGGGAAAAGCCTTGATATCCTATGGAGTCCTCGGCGAGAGCCAAACCTCCAAAGCCTCCTCAAAGGATGCCCCTTGCCAGCCACCAATGGAATTGTTCAAACTATTTACTTCCACCCACACTAAATTGGTAAAAGGACATCGTGTTAATAGATGATCAATAGTCTCCTCCTATTATTTACATATCTAACACCAGCTTAGATCAATGAATTGTCTCTTCTGTAGATTTTCTCACGTTGGAAATTTATTCTCCAGAATAGACCAAACCAAAATTTTCCCTTTAGTTGGGCACCTTTGTTTCCATATTTTTCTCCACCACCACTTTACGTATTATTGAAAAAGTTCAGTAATCAATTGTACATAACCATATTTTGGGGTGTAAACCCCTCTCGGATCCCCATCCCAAGGAGTTCATCATCCTGATCGGACAAACAAATATTTTCTCTCGTGAGAGCACTGATATACTGGTCCCAAGTAAATACATTAGCCCCTACTAAGCCCAACATTCTATCATCTTTCCAACCTTGGTACCAAATATTTGAGGTGAGAGGTTCCCCAACCTGTTCCAGATAGAAGTACCCCCCTCGATCCAAAATTAAGCATAATTCTTCAAGGAGTATGTGGTCTCTAGAACTGCCTCCCCAGGGGTCGCGGCTAATCCTGAGCAAGGTTCCAGACCCAACTCGCCAGGATAAGACATTACCAACCACTTCAAAATCATTTAGTACAACCTTCCACATAACATAGATCCCTGTCACTCGTGGTCCTAGGTTTCTGAGCCACTCCAACAAAGAGAGTGGAGCCACATATTTCTGGATGACTACATTGGTCCATAACTTTTTTGTGGAAATCAGTCTCCACGCTAATTTTTCTGCTAATGCTTTAGAAAATAGGAAAATGTTCTTTAATCCCCAACCCTGAAGATCTTTCGGTTTTGCAATTCTCTCCCATCGGACCCATGGCATCACTCGATTCTCCTTATTTCCCCTCCATAGATAAGAGAAAGACATTTTTCTAGATTTTTCCAGAATACCCTTTGGAATCCGAGAGAGGGATATCCAATAAACTGGGATTTCCTTTAGTACTGATTTGATCAGTACTAATCTCCCAACCCTAGACAACCATTTATTACTCCAAACCTTCAATCTTTTTTCCAATTTTTCCAAAAGCCACATCCAGTTAATGTTCCGATAATCATTGGGTTTTAAGTGGAAACCTAGATATTTTAGTCCCTCGTCCATCCCCTGCAACTGGAAAGGGATATGATCCAAGAAATGTTGAATAACATATGCCTCAACCAGAGAAAAGAGAATACTAGATTTATGTTCATTAACTCGCAGACTAGTTGCTCTTTTGAACAGGGTCAGACCCTCAATTAAAATGTCAGCTTCTTTCTTCGTGCCATCACAAAAAATTAGGATATCATCAACAAAGAGTAAGTGTGTGATGTACATGGGAACATGTACTTTTCCCTGCTATGATATGTTATTGAAAATATAGTATATTCTCCAAGGCATGACTTTCTTAGCTTCTTGAGATGAGTTTGCACTCGGTTAGACTACTTAATGTTGCTATTTTTTATAATATTGGGACCGTATGCCCTCAGGGCTAGTAGTTGTCTCGGACTTAGTGATTTTTAGTATTTTGAAATGTTTTGACACCTTGTGAAGGGTAATTTTTGTGTGCGCTTAGCACTTACGAAATGTACATTCCTTTTCATGATGAAATAGAAATTGTGAGTTTTACCTTAGGAAAAAAATCAAATTAGTGTAATTTCCAGCACTTTATTTGTGCATAGTGGGCACCATTTGTTTTCAAGAATCCAATGCCCACTGCAAGACATAAATCCTCATACTTATTATTGATTAAAAAGTGACGTGTATTGAGAAAATGAATTATGAAATTTTTAGATTTATTGAAAAATGAATAATCTTTGTAGATATGAGTTATATGAAAAATGAATAAATGCCCCTGAATTATATGTTTCAAATTTCTTTACCACGTATCCTAATCATCCACTTTCCAGTCAAGTATGTCGCTCCAGAAAATACACCTCCCCACGAATTTTCATTTCTTTCCACAAAGTGATCCAATCCAATCACCACAAAGGCATGGATTTCCTAAAAAGTTGATGCAATAATCAATCCTGTCAGATAAAATGCACAAACCCGCTAAAATCTAGAAAGAATACTGAATTTGATCCAAAAATAAATGTTTTGATTATCACCTTTCTGGGGTAAATCTTGTAAAGTTCTTTATGACATGAATATTACTAGACAAATTGTTGTAGGAGATATTTCTCTGAAACAAATGAACCATTTCCAGTATCAATCAATACAAGGAGTAGAAACATGCAGATTACTTCCTTTGGAATTTCACAATGAAATGAACCTAAAATAAGGGGTGTGATTCAGACGAATTCTTACAGTTTAGTAAGGATGACACAATTGGTCAACTGGTATGGCGCCTCCCCTGATAAACTGTTGTTATTCAGTATCCTGTATATGATCCATCTCTAGATTTATTTTCAGGATAATTGTGAACCTATTAAATAAATCGTATATTATGGATCAATCCAAGGAACTTACAACGAGACCAATTCTGTAGCTGTCCAAGTTCTTGAGGAATAAGACCTGATAATCGATTAGTAGAGAGGTCTCTGCATTGAAAATATATCACACTATGTTATTGTTTTGTTCAAGTGGCAGGAACAAGACTATAGCACACCTTTGCAAGCTACACAAATCAAGTACAAAGGACTTACATATCCCCGATGCTTCTCAGGTTTCCAAATTATGCTGGGAGAAAAACACTCAGTTTATTTCCACTCAAGTTCCTTGAATTCACAATCCAATAGAGATCACAAGGATTAATATAACACTCACGCATAAATACTTGGTTTGTTCTAAAAAACACTCTACAGACAAAAGCTTACAATTTTAAAAGATGTTCCAAATCCCCAACAGATCCCGGAATAGGTCCAAAAATATAATTTTTGGAGAGGTCCCTAAACATTCACATCAGATCACATATCAATCAAAATGTATATTCTACCTTTAGAGCAATTATATTTCTGAATGAAATTTTAACAGGATCCTTGGAAGCTTAATCGAGACACCAAAAAAACAAGAACTCAAAGTGTGTCTACAATATATCCCATCTCTACAAGAATTACTCCCTTGATGTTGTTGGAAGACAGATTTATGTAAAAGCCACAACAAAAACTGTTAATCACTCTGAATGTGCTTCTAATGCAATTAATGGTTCATTATGTCATAGTTTAATCACATTGGATGTGGCCTACAAACACTTACAAATAAGTTAGGCTACCAAGTTTACGAAATTCCAGAGGAATATTTCCTTTCAAACAGTTGCCATGCACATTGTTACACAACAAAGAACAAGAGAAGACACAACCTCAATATTGTTAGACATATGCTAAGAATATTTCCCACAATTCTCCACTAGACTTGAAAATTATAATACTTACAAGTAATTAAGAGCAACACATGAACTAATTTTCTCTGGGATCATACCTTCAAGTTGATTTATGGCAAGATTTATGTCCCAACAAAATACAACCTAGTATTGTTAAATACTTGTAGCAAGAATCAATAGTCAATGATTATAGTGTAGTGTATAACTAAATTTGAATATATTTCTACCATTATTGTCCGCATTTTCTAGAAAAAAGTATAGACAAAAACTTACAATTCAACCATATGTTCCAACTTCCCCAGCGCAGGTGGAATCTGCCCTGTAAGCTGATTGTCATTTAGCTGCCTGCATATCCATGCAATTAGTCACTACCAATGGGATTTTTCTAATCATTCAAATCTAATTTCTTTTTTCATGGTATACATATTACATAACTACAGATGTGATTTAAATCTCTTACAGGTAGCTCAACTTTGTCATGTTCCCCAATTCTGGCGGAATAGATCCCGTGAGATTATTACTGTGCAAATATCTGAGAAGTACAAAGGAAAGAGCAAGAGAATCGGCTTCTTGAAAATTGGAAATAAAATAAAGTACCCAGAGGGTACAATTCAAGAATTAAGTATGCAAGAAACTTACAGCTTTCCAGTGTAAGTCAAATTGCCTAGGATGGGAGGAATTGTTCCAGTAAGATGATTATCACTCAAATCCATGTAATAAATATATCGATGTATCAGTACACTAAAGCATAAACCATAATTATATAATCAAATATTTGCTAGGTATCAAAAATCATTAATCAATGAAAGAAGGAATATGAGTTGATTCTGCATAAGGAATATATTGACAATATCCAATAACATTATACGTTTTTAGTGAGCTAGAATTGCATGCATTTTAAGAGCAGAGGTTACTTTCAATTAGGTTACAAGAAAATTTTGTGGAAGTTGATATTCAACAAACACTTTACTTACAAAACAACCAGAGCCTGCATGAGACCACTTACTTCAAGAATCCTTCCTGTCAACTTGTTTCCTTGCAGTGACCTATGGAAACCACTTCAAAATTAGGCTATGACAATTAAATCAGACAATTTAATTCCATTCGTTGAATAGTACATAGCATGAAACTAATTACAATACTTAGACAACCTGCATGATGTCATATCCCTACTTATTTAACAAAATAATTATGATAGTTATTCTCTTTCACTAAAATAATATACAATAGAGGGAAGACATATCAGTGATGGTATAAGACAATAGAACACATCTTAGCTCTGGAAATTTTTACACTTACAGAGTAGCCACTTGTAGAAACCCAATGTTAAAAGGGATCTTTCCTATGAGTTGATTGTATGACAAGTCCCTGATAAGAACACCAGCCCCAATACAACAAGTGCTAAGTATGCAAGAGTCATGCATCAAAACGTATATGTCCATACATTTGTTCATTTATAACTTAGTTAGGAATATCATAAAACATACAAAATCTCAAAGCTTGTACAATTTCTAATATTATTGGGAATAGTCCCCGTCAAGTTGTTTCTTCACATATCACTGCATGAAAGATTGAAATGTTTAAAGGTCAAAAAAAATTCATCTACTGCCAAGAATCTTATATGTTGAATAATGAATCTACGTTTGACAGCTAAGTTGCTAACTTGAAATGGTGTGGATGAGTTGGGGATTGGGCTTTGTATTACATGTTGTCTAGTTTGTATTGATATTTGGAAAGGACAGACATGCACAATATTTCTTGCAACACACTTTTGACCATTTGGACATGGCATATCTTTGGAGTCTGTCTTAGTTGAATAGGAAATGTAGATTTAACCCATCTCAGTTTGATAATATTAACCTCAATACTCCAATTTTGGTCATTGGGCAGCTAAGTTGCTAACTAGAAAATGTTTTATTTGTTGGCATTTGTATTGATCCTGCCATGGTGAAATCTTCCATTTAGTCTAGCCACATATAAGCTTTTGCAAAAGAGAGTCATTTGAACATTGCTTACAGACTTGCTTTATAGTCAGTGTGGAAATATTTGGTCATTTTTCCATGGCTTGACTTTGAATAGAACATCTTGATTGGGACCATATAAAATATAAAAAATCAATAGTAACTCTCATATTGGATTGGCCCATTCTACTGATCTATTATTTCGATATAAGACTCTATTAGCTATGGAGATGTCATTATATTGTCTCTCTATTTCGAGAGTAGTCATAGTTTATTCTGGTCCTGCTGTTCCATGTTGTATTGTCATCATAATTAATTGGGATTTTGGCATTTTATCTTTTTGAGTAGTGGGGTACCTGATTTGGTTTTGGTGTTCATTTCCTATCCAATATTGTCATCCTTACTTAACTGCAATATCACATTAGCCTTTTGAGTTTTAGGTCATCTAATTGTTGGAAAACTGAGAGGGGGGGGGGTGAATCAATCGTTACCTTGCTTAAAAAATTATGCCCATTTTAAACTCTTTACAAAACACTCAATGATGATCACAATAATGAAGGGAAGTAAGAAATAGAATATTCAACATCAACCACACACATGAAATACACAGAGACAGATATTCTTGACGAAACCCATAAAGGGAGAAACCCTCTTATTCTTGATATGATAAGTAGTCTTTATTTTCTATACATTATCATTCTTCTGAGCACCAACTCATTTTGAGGCTACCACCTTTGATTTACAAGCAACAACTTGTTGAGATCACCAACTCTCTTGATTCTTTAGCACCCACTAGAAGGAAGCACCAACTCCCTGAGTGTTCCAACACCAACTGGATGGAAACATCAACTTCCAATTACACAAGAACCAACCTGTATAACAGAGAACATTAGTTATCCCTTGCACCACCCTACCACCCTGGTTTTTCTAGCTGCAACTAGATGGAAGCTACAACTCCCTATGTTCAAGCACCCAATTGAAACTCTGAGGAAAACAGTCCTCCCTAGCACCTCCCTACCACCCTGAGATATAAATTTTTTCTTTCTTCAATTTATTACAATAATACATTATTTATCAATGGCTTACCAATCTCATTACTATTTTTCTACACTGCTCTACTCTGTCTGCATTAGTGTCTTCCTTCTCACATATTCTTGCGCTTTCTGTTCTTCTGCTCTGTCTCTGCATGTGCACCTAGGCTTTCTCTTCCTATCTCATATATGTATCTCTCTTCTATATTTTTCTTTTGCGTCTTATTCTCTGTGCACCATATCAATTCTATGCGCTACGCCTCTTCTGTGTGCTTCAACTACTGCAAACAACATGCTTCTACCTGCATGAATAACTATCCAAAGAAGCAACCATCTCTTCTATGTTCTGCGTATATTTATCATGCCAAGTCCTCTGCCAGATCATACACTCAACTCTTTTTCCTCTCTGGCGATTATGTTGAGTATGTTCTTCATCAGTGGTTGTTATCCTGACATTATTTAGCTTCTCTGGTAGTTACAGTATTCGACACTTTTCCATCTGTCAATTGCCTCTATGATGAGTCTTCATTCCACTAGCAGTTACATCGAGACTCTTCAGCTCCTCTGGCTATCACCCTGAAACTCTTCGAATTATCTGGCAGATACAATCACTCTGTTCCATCAGTTAGAGAGAGTCATTTTGGCTTCTTTGGCTTCTAAGTCCCTTCCTTCATGTGACCATCGGCGGTGACCAAACGCCTATTCAAAAGGTGCTTCCCGATCTCCCGAACTCCGAAGTGGAGGTTAGCGACGTGCTAGCTCCTCCCTCGATATGACCTTAGGCGATGAACTCATGTGACCACGTGATTGCGGGTGCATCCAAAGGTGGTTTGGGATCAATCGCTTTTCTCCCCGCAATCCACCTCAAACTGCCACGTACCCTTTCTCCAAAACCATGGTTTCAATTGTGGCTCGCTCACAAAAAAATAAGACACGAGCATGTTCCGGCCCCGCAATGTGATGATATCGTCGATCTCACAATATTGACGGTGCTCCTGAACTGATGGTTCAGATCTGTCCTCTCAAGTCTATGGATTAGATCTACCCTTCCTAAATCAACGACTGAGATTTTCTTCGTGATCTGGGTTTTGGGAGTTTCAAATCTCAAACCTTGCTTTTCCCATACACCAAACTTCCAAATTTGACAATCCACTGATGCATGTACCTCTCGGATCAACGGTCGAGATATCCTTCGGGTCTCGGGACTTTGGAGATTTTGAATCTCAACTTCTCGTTTCTTCTAACTGGATATATTCTGAAATGGAAGATCTGCTCACGTGGGTGAGACGTGTATGTAGTGTAGCGGGGTGTGGAGGCAGAGTGCAGTAGTGGAGTGTGACGTGTAGCGGGTAGTGGAGTGTGATGTCGGAGCACGGACTCCAGAGGTGGTATGTATGAGTGGTTTGGTGGTTTAATCGGAGGGGGGGGTTAGGCAGTAAGTGGTAATGAGCGAGGGGGGTCTGATTTGAATGTAAGGTGACACATATGAGGGTCCCACATGGAAAATACCACCAACTCAGACCCCCCCCCCAGTTAAAGACAGAAAGGTCAGGGGGGTCAGATATGCCCTGTCAACTATAGATCTGAGAGCCTGATTATCAGTCGTTGATATTAGCGCGTCCTTTTCCTAACTCATCCTGTCCTTCCACTTTAGAATGATCTGACGACTGAAATTCACTTCGGATGATTCGACGGTCGAGAGTGTATTTCGGCTCTCTGGATCTTCAAGCTTTGGGTATTTCAAATCTCAAACTTGAAATTCTTGAGGTGAGATTTTTCCAAAGCTTAACCTCCTCACATCTTTATACCTGAAACGAATGTTGTTCGTTTGATCAAGATCTCAGATCAACAACTCGATCTGTCTGCGATTCAACTCTTCTAGCTTATCATGTCCTTCAACTTAGAATGATCCAACGACTGACGAAAATTCACATAAATGAGATCTCAGATCTCACCTCTCTTATCTTATCCTTCCACTCGAAAATGATCTGATGACTGACGGGAATTTGGGTTTGATCCGACGGCTGATGGGTATTCGGATGATCGACATCTCAAAGCTCAGCCATTTCTTATCTTGTCTTTCCACTAATTCAATCCGACGGTTGTCAAGTATTCCTCCTAAGCTTATTCTCCTTGCAAATCCACTGGATCTAACGGTCCATATTCTTCACTGTGTTCGATCCAACAACCAGTGTCGCTCTTCTTCTCGAGCTTATGATCTCTCCGACTTAGAAGGTTTTCTAATTGTTCAAGAGTATCGACCTTTGCTCCTTCTGTGAGTCCTGATGACTTTGGGTTGCGTCTGCATTTATGAAAAATGCTATCTCTCCTGAACTTTGGCAATGAAGTTAACCTCGGCCCTGGCGCACACTTGTGCTCTGCGTGCAACTCTGTGTTATTCCTCCTGAGCTTGATTCCTTCTACAAACTCACAGATTCTAAGGAATCCTGTGCATGTTCCTTGCTGCCGTCATGATAACCTCTGACTATCTGGAAACTCCAACTCTCTACCCTGTGCGTGTCCTCCTGAGCTTGTAGACAACAATTTCTTCATTCCCGATGCTATCATTACTGCTTTCCTGTTTGTTGTTATTGCTACCAATATGCCATCGACGTTGTTGTTCTTGCCATAAATGACAAACACACTCTACCTGTAAACATGCCATCGTTGTTGTTGTTCTTTCCATCAATGACAAGCACACTCTGCCTGTAAACATGCCAACACTAATTTATTTGGTCATATGGTAAATCACTATAAATTAGAGTAAGTTGGTCAGTTACTTGTCAAGGTCTACTTGGACCGGTCTAAGTTATGGAACTTTCCAAATTTTTTGGATGAATTGCAGAAATAGTTCTGTTAAACCCTTTCTCAACGATATCCTGCAGCATTTCAGTAATTCTAATATAGTGTGGACACTACCTTCAGTAATTCTAATATAGTGTGGACACTACCTTAGGGTAGAATTGACCATATGTTGATGTATGCAGATCATATTTATTTGAAATTTTTGGGTGGCAGTATTCTGCCATTTCGGAGATGCTAGAATGATAAATTGCAAGAACATTATGTGGCTATACTTTTTAAATGCAGAATTAAGGGGAAATTGAGGTGACATGACCAACTACTGTTGCCTTGTTTTGGCATCACTATCTGCTTCTTTTTATAGATGGTCTAGTTAGACTAGTTTAAACTTTCTAAGGTTTATGAATGAGTTCAAGCAATAGTTCTGCTAAACTTTTTCTTCACAATATTCAACAGGATCCCATTAGTTCTAATGTATGTTGGAGAACTTTGGGGACTTGGTCTAGTTGCCTCTTCTACAATCGAACTCTTCATTTTTGTGTTTGCCTTCTACAACAGTGTTCCATGTTCTAATTTGAGGTTTTGTGTTTGAAACCTCTGATTCAGTTTGTGCAGCTTTACCTGGGCATGGACCCCTTCCTTTGTTTTTCTGATTCCTACAGTTTTCATATTTCTCATGGACTTTGTCTTCATTCTTCTTTTAACTATTTGGAATCCTTCCCTATCTGTTACTCAGGTATGAGGAACGGTGGTGTTTTTGGCCTCTATTTGTCATAGTCTTTTACGAAAATTTACCATAAAATGACCTATATTGTGGTAGATACTACACTTGAAGGTGGTGTTTTCATAATATAAAAATTGATTCCAAAGGGAGCCTTCAAGATCTAAGATAGTTATGTCTAGTGGGCCATTGCTGAGATCAAGTTGATGGCGCAGCCTAGTTCTGTTGAACATTCTTGTCTTTTGCATTCTTGCTGTAATAAAGTCCTGCAATACTCATTGGAATTTTTGTGCATCCATTTTAGGTCTGAATTTGCTCTTGCTTATACTCGTACCTGTTTTTTTGTTACTCTCAACCGTCAAGAAGATTCTCAAAACTAAAGTCATGAGATATGTACATTCATAGTCTGAGGAGGGTTTCCAGCATCTGAATCATTAATTCTTGAATCTAAAACTGTATATTATTTGTATTTCATTTATTCTTGTGTCTGATATCTTCCCAATACTTCTAGCACTTGTGTTTCATCTCTTCTAGCTCCTACTCTTGTTCGTCATTCCACATTTTCTTGGACCACATCTAGACAATGCATTAATTTTTATTTCACCAAATTAAAATATTCAGTGTTACAGGATTTCATAATAGCTGCAACAAAACTTCTGGAATCGCTCATTGTCATCCTGTTATTTTCTTGGACTGTGTTTTCTCAATCTCCTATGCTTTCGAGCATCCTATTTGCTTGGACTAATTTTCAGTGGGTCTTGATTTATTTTTTAGATTCCAGTTTTAGTGCTCATTTTGAGCAATCATTTCAAGGCTTTGTAAAGACAATACAACTCCCTTTTCATGTGAACCATTTTTAAATTTTTACTATTTGGCAGTGGTACCATATTTTGCATCTTCTGTCAAAGATACCATTTTGTTGGATTCTGTGTAGAACGAAATTTTCCATATAGTTTCTGCCATGTGTTGCATTTTATAAGACATGGAAGGCTCCAGTAGCCAGTGTTTCTCTATGAAATGTTATGTTTTTCCCTTTATCCAAACTATTCTCTATTAATTCACTGAGATTTTATGGAGTGATGCCACTGTAGCTAATTTCAAGATGACATAGTTGACTTCCTGTTCTATTTAATAGTATAGAAAGTTTTAGATCTGGTGCTTAACTACTTTTTCTTCTTATAACTAATCTAATTCTTAATTTGATAGTATAGACAATATATAACTGAGACCAAGAAAAGGTTCGAGTGACAGCTACTTATATTACCAAGAACATTGGAAGGATCCGGATCCTTTTATGAGAAGGTTTTATAGAAGATGTTAGGGAACATTAGGAAGGCCAAAAATCTTTTTTTATCTCCACTTTAAAATATCGGAGAAGGAAGAAAAGGACATATATGACTACGTCAAAGTGTACCAGCAAATTTGGTTTGAAAATTTATTCCAATTATTGAGAAATTCCAAAGGTTCTAGGTGGAATGGGGATCGTAATTCTTTCTACTTTCCAAGGGATTTTGATGGATCGAGAAGCTCGACAGAAAAAAATTAGAAGAGAAATATTATGTTATGTATGGTAATTAATCCGAATTTTGTCCAAAAATATGGATTCTGTAAGATATAACTGAGACCAAGAAAAAGTGGTTAACATGTTAAGAAACATGTTCATCAACCTTGGAAAATACTTCCACTCCACAGCGTCAAACCTATAACTGAGACCAAGAAAAGGTGGTTAACATGTTAAGAAACATGGTCATCAACCTTGGAAAATACTTCCACTCCACAGCGTCAAACCAGATGATGTCAATTAACTCTCTACAAGAAGACCTCGAGGATGAGGAGACAATAGATCAATTGAAAAATGACATGGAAATCAAACAACAAAATTCTCTCCCCTGCAATGTATGTCAAGAGGCTATCGGTGATCATGTGTTCTGCTGATTTCTTATGTTTTTAAAAGTGATTAGAATAATGGGTGTCTTTTTCAAGACGTTTACTTTCAAAAATAGAGGGGATGTAGTATTTATAGACATTTGCAAACCTCTTTATGTGTCTCAGGAGAGCCACCAATTTTGTATGAAACTCTATATCAATACTTTCATAATGGTTTGATGTTTAACTTTTTTACAGCTGCCAGCGTTTTTAATATAATATTTCTCAGTTTCGGTTTAAAAAATCCAAGCAAAAAGAAATTGTCATGACATGTTCGTGTGCACAAAACTGATTGATTCATGCTTCATAATAAACTGTAGAATGTTTGATAGATATAATAATGCAGACATCATATGATTATGGCATAGAGAATACACGACATAGGCCAACAACTTAATAGTCTAAGCTGTATAATATTAACAAAGACATCATATGATTATGGCACATCAAAGACATGGGCATAGGCCAACAGTTTAATAGTCTAATGCCAATCGATATATGTATCAACATAACCAGATTTTAACACACAGACCACATAAAATGAATCACTATCAGAGAGAGATAGAGATGAAAAAACTATGAACAATGAAACAAAAATAAACATCACATAATGAAATCAAATATATAGTAAGAAGTTGTGACTCAATACCAGTGTATCAAGATGCAGCTATACTCCAGAGCATGGGATTTCTCAAATCACATAATAGGTTTACTCAAACTCTGAATTATTTTAATACTGCAATTAAAAAGCTCTCATATATATAAGAAAAATCTTGTATGAGTTGTCTTCAAGAGCCTCATTGCCTTTAGCTTGACCTTTACATAAAAGAGTCACCTCTATCTGGTTATATATTCATGTAGCTGTACTCTTCAATTTCATTGACCTATTTATTGTGGTTATTTGTTGAACATTAATACAAATTTCTCATCTTATCTTACCTCTAATTTTTATTAATGTTTTGAAAGTAAAGTGTGGATATTGAAAGTTAGAACTAAAAACCTAATACACCTTAAAATTTTACACATAGGACTAGCATAGGCTTACTGAATAATTGAAGACACAACAATTGAGCACGATGGCCCTTACTATAAAAAAAATTTATCTTCCATCAATGTATCACAAGCTATTATAAGCCAAAGCTAGCACCTCTTTATAGTTTTGGGGAAAACATAACCTATTCATCCATGAAAAGTATCATACATCAACATGATATTCTAAACAAAATTTGTACAAAGTCCGTGGCAAGTAGAAGAGATAACTAAAAAGTGTCGAATATCCCAAATAATGAGATGTATTGTAAAATTGCTTCATTATTCATGAAAGAACATGCAAAGGGGATCATAACACCCATCAACAACAAGATGAAGAATTCATAAGACCATAGACTATATGAGGGAATTTTTATTGAATACATATATATTGACGTTAAGAGGACGATCCTTCAACTAATCCATATGGTAGGAATTTTAATTATATAACAGAGAAAATTGAGTTGTAACTAGAAGAACTCATGTATTCAGCTAGTTCCAAGACCAGTTTAGAAACAATTCATTAATCTAAGCTCCATGGATAAACACACCAGTTTTGTGTAAAGTTGTTTCACATTGAAATTCAAGTCAAGGAGATTGAAACAAACATCAATGCTCTCGGTAATCAGGAATAAATAAAATAACCATAGCTAAAAAAATATACAAAAACAGTTAAGTAGAACAAGTTACAACACTAAAAGCCAAATGCAAGAAAGCTTACAACTGTACAAATCGGTTTTACATTAGAATTATAGTAACACATGAATTGTGTGTCCTAACTGTGTATAATGCTAAAGATGCAAACATATCAGATGAGAATGCTTGCCTCTATGTCAGTCATCTAATTATCAAAACTAATACCTCCTTAGATTTAAAGTCACTCATCGGGGTTTAATGTTCCTTTGGCACTCAGTAATTCAACAATTGAATTTTGAAAATCTAGTGTATGATTATATCATCTATGTAGGCATCAATATCATTGGATACCTTCAGAAATCTTGGTACAACTCCATGTAGTTTACTCAGGAAGCTTGTGAAGCAATTACTCCATGTAATCAAGTTTATACACTTTTGACACCACACTGGCCCTAGAGGTAGGACTTCAAAACAATTTTCATTTTGTGACCTGTCTCCACAGGCTGGTCCATCATTGTGTTTGTTTAAAAGTCATAGTCCAAAAGTTATCAATGCATACAACACCAGAGAATATGTTGTAAACTTAAAACCTGATTTAACTAATTATGAAATAATATTATAATAGAAATCACAGACAACGAGGACAAATCATATGACCAATCGAAGCAGTTAATTTAAGATATGCCACAATTCACTTCCTAATATAAGATTAACATGCCATACTAATATTCAGTTATACCTAACGAATAAAGAATCAAAATCATGAGAGTAGGTGATATTAAGTTAGTTTAAAAATCATAGTCCAACAGTTATCAATGCATAAAACACCAGACAATATGCTATAAACTTGAAACCTGATTTAACTAATTATGAAATAATATTATAATAGAAATCACAGATAACAAGGACAAATCATATGACCAAGCGAAATAGTCAATTTAAGCTATGCCGCAATTCACCTCCTAATAAAAGGTCAACATGCCAATCCTAATATATAGTTCTACCTAATGAAGAAAGAATCAAAACCATGAGAGTAGGTGATATTAAGTTAATTTACTCCTTTAGATAAGCTAAAGTAACAAGAACAACCATGGTCTACACAGGGTACGTTGTGTTGATCAATTTAAGCTTCCATTATTATAGTTTGCAGTACCTCTCAATGCTTGCAAAAACTTTCCATTCAACAAAAACAAGAATAACTCCTGCAATCATTTCATCTCATCTGTACGGAACTTATAATTTGAAGTCAAGTTTCCCATCATTTCTCTAATTACCTCAATACATTTTTTCCTGGTATAATGCTTGCAGAGCAAACCCTTCTATATATCCCATTGTTAAAAAAAAAGCATACAAAGCATTCAGATGCATGTCTCCTTTAAGTTTAATATTTTTCCCAATATATTTCAGAAGAAATCAAAACAAAATCAGTTATACAAAAAAGCAGCATTGTAGCCCCCTTAATCATGCCTACCACAGGGTGCATGCAGGATTTATATATTCTCTATATCATCTTCCTCATCTAAAGAAACAAATATAATCTCCACATGCTATTAACATTGCAATTCACAGAACCACTTTCATGCATTCAGGTTGATGTGCAGTTCCATAACGAACTCATCATGCATAAATGAAATTCAACAGATAATGCCGACCAATTGCTCGTGTATTTTTTTGTATACGTCTCAATGTTAAACTCCTTGAATAAAAAATAGGTAATCTGTAAAAACAAAAATGAATAGTGGAGAAGTGATCTCTCCATTTGTTGTTTTAAACATTGAATTTACTCAACAATAGTGTCAAACAGATAGAGGGGCTTGTGACTCAAGTTGAGCAGCTTCTATGGTTGCAGGGGTTTGTGGTTCAAGTTGTGAAACCGCTACAGTTGATGCAGGGCCCTGTGGTTCACACTGTGTAGCTACTACAACCACTGTAGAATCTTGTGGTTCAAGTTGTGCAGTTTCCCCAAGCAATACAGGGGACTATGGATCAAGTTTCACAACTTCTCCCACAACTGCAGGGACCTGTGGATCAAGTTGTGTAGATTCTACCACCAATGCAGGGGCCTGTGGATCAAGTTGCACAACTTCTACCACCAATTCAGGGGCAGGTGCAGTTTCTCCCAGTGATACAGGGGACTGTGGATCAAATTTCACAACTTCTCCCACCATTGCAGGGACTTGTGGATCAAGTTGCGCAGCTTCTACCACCGATGGAGGGGCCTGTGGATCAAGATGCACAGCTTCCACTGCTGATGCAATGGCCTATGGAACAAGTTGCACAACTTCTATCCCTGATGCAGGGACCTCTGGTTCAGGTTGTGCAGCTGCTATGGACACTCCCACTGTTGCAGGGATCTGTGGATCAAGTTGTGCAGCTTCTACCACTGATGCAGCGGCTTGTGGATCAAGTTGTGTAGCTTCTACTGCTAATGCAGGGGCTTGTGGATCAAGTTACATAACTTCTACCACTGATATAGGGGCATGTGGTTCAAGTTGTGAATTTGTTATGGCTAATGCATGGACCTGTGGTTCAAGTTGTGCATCTCCTACCACCAATGCAAGTGCCTGTGGTTCAAAATGTACATATCCTATCACCGATGTAGGGGCCTGTGGTTGAAAATTTGCACTTGCTATTTTCGATGCAGGGGCCTGTGGTTGAAAATTTGCACCTGCTATTTTCGATGCAGGGGCCTGTGGTTCAAGTCGAGTAACTGGTACAACCAATGGTGGCGGCTGTAGTTGAATTTGAGCAGCTGCTATGGGAAATCTCGGGGCCTATAGTTCAAGTTGCACAACTTCCACTGTCGATGCAGGGGCCCGTGGAACAAGTTGCGCAGCTTCTATCACCAATGCAGGGGCCTGTGGTTCAGGTTGTGCAGCTGCTATGGCCGCTCCCACCATTGCAGGGACCTGTGGATCAAGTTGCACAACTACTACCACCGATACAGGGGCCCGTGGATCAAGTTGTGCAGCTTCTACCACCAATGCAGGGGCCTATGGATCAAGTTGCACAACTACCACTGATGCAGGGGCCTGTGGTTCAAGTTGTGCAACTGTTATGGCTGACGCATGGACCTGTAATTCAAGTTTTGAATCTCCTACCACCAATGCAGGGGATTATGGTTCAAAATGTGCATCTCCTTTATTTGAATGGTTATGGTATTTTTTACTTGCATTTTGTTAATGAAATTGTTGAAATAAACCCTAGGAAATAAGCACATGTTGGTGTCCTTATTTTAATTCCCTACTAGATTATGCCAATTATCCATTTTTTGTGTTGAAGACATTGCTAGGGCCTTACCATTGCAACACCCTACCCTTGTACCTCACCTTATTCGTTTTTATATTGTCATTGAGATGAAGAAGGAGGAAAACACAGGTACATTTCTGGTTATTATTTATTTTTATTGGTTGATTAGCCGGACTTTCTGATCGGTGGTGACTTGTGAGAAGGAACTTTACTTGGCCTTTTATCCATTTTCCTTCTCAAATCCACAGGTCACCGAGGATGTCTCCCCTGGGCCTACCACCCTAGATAGAAAGGGACATCCTATTGAGGTGACAATGATATGATAGTCTCTCGTTACGCTAGTTTTCCTTCACTTAACTTTCCTTTACATCCAAGATCAAATTGTGTGATAACAATGCCCTCTGGAACTACTCCCTCTTGAACTATGACCTCTGGTACTATGACATCTAGAACTACACCCTGTGGAACTACGCCCTCTGGAACTATGACCTGTGGAACTACGCCCTCTGGAACTATGACCTGTGGAATTGTGACCTGTGGAACTATGCCCTCTGGAACTATGACCCATGGAACTACTCCCTCTAGAACTATGACATGTGGAACTATGCCCTCTGGAACTATGATCTATGGAACTACGCCCTCTGGAACTACAACCTCTAGAACTATGACCTCTCGAACTATGACCTCTCGAACTACGCCCTCTGGAACTACGCCCTTTGGAACTATGACCTATGGAACTATGCCCTTTGGAACTACGCCTTTGGAACTATCACCAATGGAACTATGACCTCTGGAACTACGCCCTCTGGAACTATGACCTCTAGAACTACGCCCTTTGGAACTATGACCTCTGGAACTACGCCCTCTGGAACTATGACCTATGGAACTACGCCCTCTGGAACTATGACCTCTGGAACTATGATGTCTAGAACTATGACCTCTAGAACTATGATGTCTAGAACTATGACCTCTAGAATTACGCCCTTTAGAAATACGCCCTCTGGAACTATGACTTGTGGAACTATGCCCTCTAGAACTAGTCCCTTTGGAACTATGACTTGTGGAATTGTGACCTGTGGAACTATGAACTATGGAACTACACCCTCTGGAACTATGACCTGTGGAACTATGCCCTCTGGAACTATGACCTATGGAACTACACCCTCTGGAACTATGACCTGTGGAACTACGCCCTTTGAAACTACGCCCTCTGGAACTACACCCTCTAAAACTATGACCTCTAGAACTATGACCTCTAGAACTACGCCCTCTAGACTTGTACCCTTTGGAACTATGACCTGTGGAACTACGCCCTCTGGAACTATGCCTCTGGAACCATGACCTCTGGAACTACGCCCTATGGAACTATGACCTTTGGAACTACGCCCTCTGGAACTATACCCTTTGGAACTATGACCTGTGGAACTATGACCTCTTGAACTATGCCCTCTGGAACTATGACCTGTGGAACTACGCCCTCTAGAACTATGAACTGTGGAACTACGCACTCTGGAATTATTACTTCTGTAACTATGACCTCTAGAACTATGCCCTCTGGAACTATGATGTATGGTACTACGCCCTCTAGAAATGGCCCCATGGAACTATGACCTGTGGACTTGTGACCTGTGGAATTATGACCTGTGGAACTACACCCTCTGGAACTATGACCTATGGAACTATGCCCTTTGGAACTATGAACCGTGGAACTACACCCTCTGAAACTATGACCTGTGGAACTACGCCCTCTAGAACTATGACCTATGGAACTATGACCTCTGGAACTATGCCCTTTGTAACTATGACCTATGGAACTACGCCCTCTGGAACTACGCCTCTGGAACTATGACCTGTGGAACTATGACCTGTGGAACTACGCCCTTTGGAACTATGACCTGTGGAACTACGCCTTGTGGAACTATGACCTATGGAATTATGCTCTCTGGAACTATGATCTTTGGAACTATGCCCTTTGAAACTATGACCTGTGGAACTACACCCTCTGGAACTACGCCCTATGGAACTATGACCTGTGGAACTACACCCTCTGGAACTATGACCTGTGGAACTACGCCCTATGGAACTACGCCCTCTGGAAATACGCCCTCTGGAAATATGACCTTTGGAACTATGACCTGTGGAACTGTGACTTGTGGAACTACGCCCTCTAGAACTATGACCTCTGGAACTCTGACATCTAGAACTAAGCCCTGTAGAACTATGACCCGTGGAACTATGACATGTGGAACTACGCCCTCTAGAACTATGACCTGTGGAACTACGCCCTCTGGAACTATGACCTATGGAACTACACCCTCTGGAACTATGACCTCTAGAACTACGCCCTCTGGAACTACGCCCTCTGGAACTATGACATGTAGAACTACACCCTCTAGAACAAGGCCCTATGGAACTATGAACTGTGGAATTGTGACCTGTGGAACTATGACCTGTGGAACTACACCCTATGGAACTATGACTTGTGGAACTACGCCCTCTGGAACTATGACCTGTGGAACTACGCCCTCTTGAACTACGCCCTCTAGAACTATGACCTCTAGAACTATGACCTCTGGAACTGCGCCCTCTGGAACTACGCCCTTTGGAACTATGACCTGTGGAACTACGCCCTCTGGAACTACGCCCTGTAGAACTATGACATGTGGAACTATGACCTATGGAACTGTGACATGTGGAACTATGACACATGGAACTACTCCCTACATAACTATGACCTGTGGAACTACGCCCTCTGGAGCTATAACCTATGGAATTATGCCCTCTGGAACTACGCCCTATGGAATTATGACCTCTGGAACTATGACTTGTGGAACTGTGACTTGTGGAACTACGCCCTCTAGAACTATGACCTCTAGAACTATGCCCTATAGAACTATGACCTGTGGAATTGTGACTTGTGGAACTATGACACGTGGAACTATGCCCTTTGGAACTATGACCTGTGGAACTACGCCCTCTAGAACTATGACACGTGGAACTATGCCCTCTAGAACTACGCTCTCTTGAACTATGACCTGTGGAACTACGCCCTGTAGAACTTTGACCTGTGGAACTGTGACTTCTGGAACTACGCCCTTTGGAACTATGACCTCTGGAACTATGCCCTGTGGAACTATGACCTGTGTAACTGTGACCTTTGGAACTGTGACCTATGGAACTATAAACTGTGGAACTATTCCCTCTAGAACTATGACCCATGGAAATACGCCCTCTAGAACTACGCCTTTCCCATGGTGAGAATTGTGACCTGTGGAACTATGCCCTTTGGAACTATGACCTGTGGATGAAGGAACTAAAGTTAAATGAATTAGTGAGCATAAGATATGAATGATCATGACTAGAAAATAAACACATAGCTGCTAAAACTCAGATAAAACAGAGCATTGAATCTCAGGGTCTTCAACTACATTTATTATTCCAATGAAAAATAGTAATGTTAGAGCTGACAAACATTTATCATTTCTCTCATTCTGATAAATAGTAATTATGTCGAAGGAATCTTTTGGGATAGGTATTGACAGGTTTTCTAAAACCATCCCTTCGAAACCACCTTATACCCACCACCTCGCCTCATGTATATAGGAATAGGTTTTTCCTCAAACCTATCAACCCAAAACTTGTCAACCAGACCAATACCACTGCCTTTCACATCAATGTATCAACCTCAATGTATCCACCTGTCATCTATTTGGCACGTTGTATCTGGAAAAACCTATCATATCTACACATCAACAGTTGTCGATCACCTTACCTTCACCTTGTTTCTGAACATCAAGCGTTGTTAAACCACCTTGTATCTGGAAAAACTTGTCATGTCTGCAAATCAACAGTTGTTAAACCACCTTGTATCTGGAAAAACCTGTCATATCTACACATCAATGTTTCTATGATTTTCCATATCCGATCTGATCGGATTCCCCCCCACCACCATGAAAGTTAGCTATCAATTGGATTTAGTGTTTGGCTCTTTTATCCACTACATTCTACAAAAAGTGGTACTTTTTAAGATGATATTAGAGAGTTTTTAATCACAGATGATATTCTTCCCAACAATGTTTCGTCATCACATATCAATTTCCTCAAAGCATTCACTCTATGTCTATAGGAAATAGTTACCAAACTACTTTCAGGCATGTCACTTCGGAAGTACATGATGAGTTTACACCCCAATCGAATTGATCTCCATGTTGCAATAAGTTTTGCACTTGACATTGCACAAGAAATGGACTGTCTACATGCCCGTGGGATTATACACAGGGATCTAAAGCCTGGTAATATGAATAAGTTCACCTCTAACTAGTTATTTGAAAATATGAGATTATATTCTGTACAAATCCTTTTAATATGCACTCCTTTTGGGCTCTATACATCATGTCGAAAGAGATTAGTAATAGTTGTCTAGTGGCAAAGAAATTGGAGTTTTTTTGGTTCTTTTGTTTCAGAGTTCATGGACAGTACAATTAGGTATTTTAGCAGATTAAAGAGCATAAGTAGTGCATGCTGGATTTTCTTTCGAATCATCTATGTTGTCCATGTTAACATGTTTACATGATTGCAACAATAGAGAACGTTTTGGTAACCTATACAATTGAAGGGAGGTGTTTGATTTGATAGACCATAATATTTAATTTCATTGTGACTTTCCTCAAATGAGAAATCCATTATGTTTTAATTTTTGCATCTGAGTTCATATCTTGCTGGATTGTCATCCTAAGAGCCAAGTTAGACATTGGAGCTCTAGCTGATTTTAAAAGCTGAAAAAATAATTCAGAGAGGAGAAAATAAATTCCATATGCGAGTGTGTGATATCTTGTCAATCTGTCTTGGTTAAGGGCGTTCTCTACCAGACTTTTGGCATTTTATAATTTGACAGGTCTGCGTTTTGGCATGTCATTGTTGGGAAGACAAATACATATTTCCATTAAAATATCAGCATAAATGTTGAATGTGAGCACTTATTGTTCCTTCCCCCCTCCTCTCCACCTTATCAAAAGCATTGTCTACCTTGTTGTATAAAATATGTGATCTTGCTTCCTGTTATTTAGTCATTGCATCTTAAAATTGTAGAAAATTTTCAATTATATGTTGTTGTCTTAGTTTGGAAGTTACACACTTTCCTCTATCTACTAACTAATTTTCACTGCAAAACTCTATTGTCTCCCATGAGTACCCTGCATCAATGTACAGGGAACCATAAATCCCTGAAAAGTGCACCCTAACATGTTCATCTAAATGCTACATTGATTGTTGTATGGATGAAATATGTTGTTGCTATTGCATTAAGGCTTGGTGAAAAAAAACATTACAACCTTAAGGTCAATGTATATAGTTTTTCTATTGTTCTTTTGAAACTAATAACTAACTACATGCCCTTTGAGGGTATGTCAAACTTACAGGAAGCATATGCAACAACGTTTAAGGTAAGAAAAACACAAAACACAGATTTGCAATAGCTTTGTAGAGTTTTTGTTTCCAAGATTTACTTTTTGTTTGGGAAACCTATAAACACTAGATCAAGCAACTAAGTGTTAACTGGGGATTACCTTTATAGGAACATTCCAGTCAAAGGATTAAGCTAAATGGAAGGCTCATGTTTTTTCATTTCATTCTCAATTTCATTGGTCTTATACTATCTAATTAGTAATGATACAATTTGATTAGTAATGACCCTCAGTGAGTACTTCTCTTTGTGTAATGATGGCAAGGAAGTTTTCAAAGAAGTGGCCAGGATTGTGGATATCATCGATTTCATAGAGAGTGATTTGTTGATGTTACCTAAACAGTTTTTCTGGTCGTTAGTACACATTCTTCTTGACCTTGCTGGCCGATTCGATCATCTGAAAATTCGAAGTATGGTTTTTAGAATTTATGGTCGGTTGTTTTACGACTGCAACATTAATTTCAAAGAGATTTTATGTTGTTGTGTAGTTCACAATTCTCTCTATATGTTGGGGCGTGACAATTTCAAGGATATATCTAATGCATACCTTTACAACGGAATGACAGTCCTCAAATCTTCCTGGATAACAAACAAGAATATTTGCATGGTAGACCTCGAAGTAAATCGTGGGTGTGGGATGCATGGTTTGGAGTTTCCAACAATGTGATTCTTGTAGAAAAGGGCAACAACAATATTGTGAGAATAGTTTTTTGAGGTATAATGCCATTAATGTGGATGGGTCCCCCACCTTTGGAGGTTACTCATCCTTGATGGTTTGTGACCAAAGGTATGATACATAGTTTTCCCAATTTATGCATTGTAACCATTTTTATTTTAGATCTCGACCAAGCATAGTTTTAATCAAATCTGTGGTGTTGATTTGTAGTGAAGATATGGGAGACTCTATCGTTTGATGCAACAAGCCCATTTCTATGTATAGGTATAATTGTATATAGCCCCATGAAATACCTCCAAACGACAGAGCCTAGAAAAATCCTTGGCGTGGTGGGGCTTGGCGGTTTGCGACCTATGGCTATGAAACTTGGCAAAGCTTTTGGACTGCAAGTAACGGTGATTAGTCCATCGCCTAAGAAGGAAAAGGAAGCCAGAGAGGTTTTGGGGGCAAGCCACTTCATCATCAACAAAGACCAAAGGAATATGGAGGATGCAGCCAAGTCCCTAGATTACATACTTGACACAGTCTCTGTTGAACATCCATTGCAACCTTTCATCAGTTTCTTGAAAGTGCAAAGGAAATTGGTTTTGGTTGGTTGCCTGAAAATCCTGTTTATTTTCATCTAGCGACCGCCATAGCTGGCAAGTCCTTCTTCCACCCTTTTTGGCTTCTTTCTGGATGCATGACATATGATGTGACTAACTTCCTCCAGAACTATTGATCTTTGTCCATCTCTACTCTTTTCATTTCTCTTATACTTTTCTGTGTCTAAATTTGTTTGTTTGAATTGACATTTTGTTTCCTACTGCCATATTTGCTTTAATGTCTATTTTTTTTTAATTGTTTTACAATTTTACTCAGAAGACATATCTGATTCTGTGAACAAAAACTGTATAGGAAGTATTTTTTACATTACACTAGGTATGCTCAGTATGATTCTTTCCTTAATTATATTGATTTTCCCCTTTGTTGAACTCGCAGTTTGCTCCTAAAATATCATGATTGTTCATATTTATTATATTGACAAGTTGGCAAAAACTCCTTGATACTTTTCAGATCCCAACATTTCCTTGCCTGTAAACGAATGTTTGGAAATTTGTTTGGTGATTTCACATATCCTTGGTTTAATTTTGTTTTTATTTCATATACATGTAGAGAGAATTAAAAAACTGATTTTGATTACAAATTTTCAAAAACAAATACAGAGACTCTAACATTCCTTGGTGTAGCCTCTAATATCTGTAATATGCATGCTTCAGAAATTTGATCATAGGAATCTCTAATTAACTTTAGCTTTAATAGCTAATTGTGAATTATTTCACACTATCCCTTCTGCTTTCTCGACTTACAATTTGTGTTCTTCAAGAGAAATGTTTTGATTTGAAAGTGGATATTGTTTTTCCACTGTTATATGTCATAAAACCATCCAATTATTTTTGTAATCATCTCTATATTTATTAGTTCTCAAATGTTTTCTCATAAGTTTCTTTTATTGTATAGATGAACAGGGTCTCTAGAGAAACTAGGCTTCCAACAAGTATTAAAGACTTGGGATTTGCAGCTAGAGAATGTGCGTATATTTTCACTGTTTTGTTACAAGTAGAAAATTAAATGCAATTCATAATCTTTGTAACAAGAATAAATCAATCTAGGGGTACATACAACAGTATAAAATAATTACAGAGAAGAACAAACACATCCTTTTGGATGGAATCCATTAGGATGGGAAATGTTGTCTGTTAACAGATTGCAACAATCAAGCATTTGCTTACCTTTTTGTTTTGTTGTATGAAGCTCAATTTTTTTGGGCTTGTCTCATTGGGTAGCTAAGCCAATGCCATGCCTTTCATTCAGGCTTTGCAAGATGCCAGTGCCAAATTCATGGAAGTCCAAACTATTCCTTAGCACTAGGTGATGCAGGAGCATCACCAACATCAAACGAGCCAGCACGGAAAACAAAGGACAGTTGGACAAGCCCAACCAATTTTTTGAATTTTCCCTTGAAGTTGATGCGCCAAATATAAATGAGATCATTTAATGAAGGCACCTTGGTATAATGTAATCAGACCTTGAGCGCCCTGCTCTCGTCTGAAGTAGATGTAGGCATTTATAGTAGTTAATGTAGGTAGATAGAAATTTAATTCTAGATTAGACTGTTTGAGAGCGCAAGAGGGAAAAGGGATATAGACACCCTCATTGTGCATTGTAACATAGTTAGAAGCATTGGAGCATAGAAGAGAAGAAGAGAGCTGTGTAGAAACACCCATGTATAGTTATTTGGATTAATAGAAGAAGTTGATTCAAGTTCATGGCATTGTGTTGTTCTCTGTGTATGTGTGTTGATTGATATGCTCATGAATGTTTGCTTCCTGTTATACATTTGCTTTGATATGATGTGTATACGATTTCATGTTTTAAGTGAAGTTTGAAAGGAAGTAGAAGAAATGAGTTTCAATTGTTTCTCTATCTGAGCAAGGATTCCTGCAAGGAGCACAGTTGAAGTCGTCCGCAAGGAGTGCGTTGACAGAAGGCTCAGATAGTTTCACTCTTGTTCTCGTTCACCCAGAAGTGAAATTGGGTTATAGGAGCTATGCAAGGAGTGTGTAGGCTAAGGAAAGTCTCAGTTGTGAATCCGAGCGAAGCATTGAAGAACTGCTGTTGCAGGTGTGCGCAGAGTCGAAAGAACTCAACACTTGGAAGTGTTCGAGGATTGCCACAAGGAGTGCGCGCAAGGGTCTTCTCGAAGACTCAGAATTGTGTGAATCTTAGGAAGGACAAAGCTTTCAAGCTCCTCAAAGAGAAGCAAAGGGAGTC
Organism: Picea engelmannii; assembly: GCA_009831015.1. Taxonomy (NCBI): domain Eukaryota; kingdom Viridiplantae; phylum Streptophyta; class Pinopsida; order Pinales; family Pinaceae; genus Picea; species Picea engelmannii. Next base: position 35,356 of record ML809855.1, read on the forward strand.
TGTGCCATGGAGTGTCTGAACAGGCGCTGTAAAGTTACGCGCAGGAGGACCAGTTTTCATAGAGGAATACCAGGTTCACCCCGTAGAAAACATCAAAGAGGAAGAGATCGACGGTTAGGATCTTGAGGAGAAGATTTGCAAAATCCTGCCAGCCGTTGGATCTGCCAAAGAAGCGAGGAGGTTACGACCGCGTCCAGAGTTCAAGATCTAGGGGTCGTGAGTCGTTGGATCGTTGATCAGTTACCCGTCAGCCATCCGATCTAACAGGAGTTGCACAGGGTTTAAACCCTCATGAGAAGAGTAAGAACCCCGAGAAGCATCGGGACATCGAGGCGTCGGGAGTCGGGATATCGACATTCCTGTGGACAGGAGATCGGGTAAGTCCACCTTGAAAACCCCGACACAATCTGGGCCGTCCATCTGAGAGAGGACGCGTGTCACGTGATCGTCCATTCCGGAGATCCGGGCACTAGACATCGGGATATCGGCACTCGGGAAATCGGAAGTCATGAGGTCGTGAAAATCGAGACATCAGAAGTCTCGAAAACGCGAGGAGAAATCTGAACCGCTCATCTTGAGGGGATGCGTGGCAGCAATCAGAGTCATCGGGGAAAGTCCCGACAGGAAGTCGTCTATCAGCATTTTGGTCATCGAGATATCGGGAATCTTGGTGACAAGAGGTTTGGGTATTTCGATATCGCAAAGTCCGAAACCACGATAAGGAGGGAAGTGCCATTGTGGGAGCCAGTTGTCAGCATAGTGGAGAACCGGGATTCGAAAGATCGGTATTGCCGTGGGAAAATGTTTTTCGACATTTGAAACCCCGAAGTCCCGAGGGAGATCTAGAACCGTTGTTCTCATAGGCAATCATGACCGTTGATCAGGCTAAAGGTGGACAGGAGTTGCTAGCCGACGTCATGTCAGGAAATCAGGATTCGAGGGATCGTGAATCCTGAGGACGAGTGTATTTGGATATTGGAAAGTCTGAAACCCCGATGGGAGGTATGACTGCGGTCATATAAGGGGAGGTCGTGTGGACCAAAGGTCTAGTCTTGAGGGACTAACGGGAATTGGAGCACACCAGGATTTCGAAGTCCAAAATCCCGAAAGAAGATAAGGTTGCGGCCTTATGAATTTTGGTCATATGGGCCAGGATTCTAGCCAGGAGGGCTAACACGTAAAAGGAACATCGACAAATCTATTCATCGGAGATCGGAGATTCAAGAGGTAAAGAACTCTCAACGTCGGGGACCATGAAACCACGAAACCCGATATTACATTCCCTGAGGGGAATTTGTTCGTGGTCGTCCAGAAGGCCATGACAGGGTGAAGGAAGGACCTGTGGATCAGGGTTTTCACAGGGATTCCATTGGGAGTCCAAAGAGCCATTTCGGCTCAAGGGAGGGAATTGAACGATCCTTAAGACCGGGAGGTCAGGCGCGAGACCTGCTGAGGTAGGTTCTCGGGTGGACGCCATCACTAGGTTTTGCATTCAAGTGCCTGTTACATGTGGTAATCCACTCTCAAGCACTTGACCGTGGGTTAGAGATCTCCAATGGCGTAGCAATGGGTGAAACTGGAGAAACATTACAAGAATATATTTGTATTGGATTGGTTTTTATAAGATGAGCCTTATCATGTATGAATTTGGAATATTTGTATTATGAAAAACATTACAGGAAAAGATCTTGGAAGTTGTTAATCAATTTATTTCATTTGTATAATGTATCAATGTTAATTGTTTCTGGTATCTATACATTGAATTGCTCTACACACTGTTGTGAAAAGTTAGTCATCTTGTAAAACTGTCTTAAGCATTGTTTCCCTCGTATGTTCTACTCTTTAAGGGGGTAGATGTGCTTGAAACGAGCTAGCAATGATATAAATGAGATGCAATGAATGGGACTAGATGSAAAGAAGTGAGTTGTGTTTTTGAAGTAGAATATTTTTAGTTTGGGGAAAGCYCTTAGACCTGTATATATTTTGAGAGTTGTTTCTGTAGAAAAWTTGATTTTKTGTTTTTCATTTCTACAYTRTAATCTYTGTTYTGTTTTTTCAGTGATATATTCTATAGAATTTCTTGAATGAGAAAAATTACYAGTGAKATTAATTAGGAGTCACAATGAATAGTTGCCAAAAGTTTGGGTGTTGTGGGAGCAATAAATTTTCAAATTTGTTTTTGGTATTGGGGATTTTCCCAATAAGGCTTTTCAAAAACCTGTACTTACTAAACATAAAATTTTGACATAAAATATATGTTATAGTGAAACAACGGTCATGTTGTTGGTGTGTCCTTAGGTGTTAAATGGATCAGAGACTCAGGGACCTACATTCTTAGTCATACAAAGAATTTCATTTGTTTCAAAAAGGATGACATGATCCAGAAGTCCAAGGCATAAGGACTCATTTGCCAACCATAATAGTGTAGCTCACAACCCATGCCAACTTTGTTTCAGTTTCAGATTTGATAATTTGAGTTGTCAAATGACCCAAGCAAAGTTCTAGAGACCAGGTCATGACAATATAGACCTAAATTTCTCATTCTCTCACATTAGAAGAGTTGGAATGGACAAGTCTCCTCGGTCCTGAACTGGCTTGAGAAATTGAAGATCCAAGGGCCAAGCAAACTCAAAGGGACAAACTTTGAGAAAAATGTTAGGCATGTGTGAAACAAAGTTTCTTATATGAACCTTGGAATATTGTATTATTGCCATATTGGCATTCTCTATTAACTTTTACAACTTAATCCTTTGCTTATTTTTTTTGGTTATATTGGGTTTTTCAAATTGCTTCTTCTTTTTCATAGCTAACAAAAATTCGGTGTCTTTCAAGTATTTTGGCCCAAATAGAGCTTGGCCCTGTTGCTATGCTGATTTAACCTTGGCCCAAGTTTGTCTTTTTGTAGGTGAGTCAAACTCATCGGTGGTGGGTGGAAAAATGTGTCAGGGTCAAGTGGAAATGCCAAAAGAGAAGAAAACCCTTCATTTTGAAAGATTTCTTCTATCGAGTTTTTTCCTAGTCCGAGTCTGATACTTACACTTTGTGTTAACTTTTCAGTACCTAGCACCATGACAATTAACTCATCAATAAAAACACATTATTTATTAATTGCACAACTAGGTTTAAACAGAAATTAGTAAAAGAAAAATCAACATAGAAACCAATCACATTGCACACGAGATTTGGGTAAACACCCCTAGAAAAACCATTTCTGAGTTTGATTTTATTAGATAAAATCCTAGGCTCTTGTCCTGGAATAATGGCCCATGGGAGGATTACAATGCTACAACTGATAGCCTATCCCACCTAGATGCTATCTCTCTTGCTGCCCCTTTTCACACTTCCTCAGCCCTGCCCACTTAGACACAAATACATGAGCAAGACATTAATTACTATTTATAGGAAAGTAATTAAAAAGGGTTGAGCTGAATTCTCTCATTCATTCATTATTGCATCAACTATTATTTCCTTTGTTCATTTTTCTTCTTTCCACTATATGATGGTTGATTATTGTTCTGCTACTGCTGCTGTCAATCCAGGACATTTTAATCAAATTTTCCTTACCTCTTCTTGGAGTTATTTTTTTCCATTTTAAAAGGGTAAATAATATGGAAGAAAGGAGCATATCAAGAAAGGATTTTGAATTGAACATCTTTCTACTCACAAATTCAAACATATATGTTTATTAATATTCTTCATGATTATTTATAAAAAGTCTGTTAAACATTTTTCAAGTCATTGTCACATCAACAGCCAGGCACCCACAAGGATGGTATGGCTCTGTTAACATAGGATTCAAGGCCATTGCAACAATATACTCATTAATAACTCAACATGTCACTATCAGGATTTAAACCTGGGTGAGGACAATAATGATCATTCTTCCCAAACTTAGACCCAAGTGGCATTCTTGAAATCTAATAAAATTAGATTCATCCAATTTTAATTTGTTTAGAGACATTCTTTCTTGAAAGATAATATAAAATTAGATCCATCTTTCTTACAACAAATTTCCTGCTATTTTTAGATGTTTTGTGCAGATGGTGATAAATGAGTTTCCAAAGCTGGTTACGGATCGATGCTTGTGCCGAAAAATGAGAAGCACCAATTCTTGTTTTGTATTATAGCTTATTTGTTTCCAAATATCAAAACACCATTTTAAAGCACGCTAAACTTTCAATAGAAATTGATAAGGTAAAAATCAAACAGTAATGAAGGTTCAAAACTGAAAATATCTACTGCATTCAACCCCAATTGTAAAGATATATAAATTCCATGGAAAAATACAACAGAGAATACATCATTTTCTTATTATCTTTCTAACAAACACCTTCTGCTGCATATTTCTAGTCCTTTCCAATTCCTAGAGCTACCTTCAAACAACCCTTTGTACTGAGAAGAAGTTTTCTCCTAACAAGAACCACATAAATGTATACAACACAAGGAATACAATGATGGCTTTCTCACTCCAGTAAAGTCTGCTCAAGGAAAGTTGGCCATCCCAATTGCATATTATATACCATGTGGTAAGAAATATAAATTCTGAGGAAAAATACAATGGGGAACAAAAATTATTCTTATTAACTTCTAACGAACACCCTCTGCTACATATTCCTAGTCTTTCCAATTTCTAGAGCTACCTTGAAACAATCCTTTGTACTGAGAAACAATTCTTTGATAACAAGAACCATATAAATGTATACATCATAAGAAATAAAATGATGGCTCTCACTCCACTAAAGTCTTCTCAGGGAAAGCTACTCATCCCAATAGCGGATTCTCTACCATATGTTGTCCAACCCACTTCCTTGGACCAAGCGAAACTCACATAGTACAACTCACTCAAAATCAAGGTGAACACAATAAATGATGCTCCTGCTGAAAAGACACCCTTTTGCAGGGTTTCATAAGAGAGATTGGTTCCTTAGTAAAAACCCTTGTATTGTGTATGGTATGTGTTTCTTGCTGCTCCACCAACAAAGCAAGCCTTTGCAATGATGAATGTCAACCTACAAAAATAAGATGATTGTAGTATGTTAGTCCTTATTTATAGATACTATTATTCTTGGAATTTGTTACAACCTTTTGAGAATACAAATGTAGTGAGGTTTAAGAATGCCCTATTTAATCTGCCAGGCCGTGATTTAGTGGTTGAGATGGGGCATTGCAATGTTAATAACCCAGGTTCAAGCCCCAGTGGGGATAGAGCCCCAGATTATATGTTTTCCAAGTTAAAGAAAAAGAAATCCTTTCACTGCAACAATAGTGTTGGAAGAGCTTCAGACATGCCTTAATACACATCAACTCATCTTATGCAGAAGGGAAAGAGTATTACCAGGTTGCAATGAATAAAACAATAGCCCATGCATGAGATTCATAAATCGCGTCTGGAACCACCTTAGCCTGCAACAAATAAAGATAGTAACGATGATCAATAAACTGTGCATGGAGAGAAAAAAAAGGCTTTATTTTCCACTATCCTCTCATAACAAGTGATATATTCAACTCAAGAACAAGCAATATAAAAACTTTCCTTATTAACAATATAAATAAAACCTTTCAAGATATTTGAAATGAGAGTTCAACTTAAGATGAACTTCCCTTCATATTATATCCAGATAATAATAGGAAGCCCAAACTCCACATAAACTTTCAACAAAACCAAGATATTCGATTAACTGTGATTTGAATCCAACAAACAATTTCAAATAACCAGAAAGTATCATCATAAAATCAACTCATTCTTCCATTTAAAATTATTTTCAAAATACGAAGTCCACTTCTAGATATATTGTTTTCAAATTTACCTCACAAACCAATCCAGGCTCAGTTGCTAGTGTGCAAGTAACATCCAGACCATGCCTTTGGAGACTCCTAATCAGGATTTGTACATAAATAAAGTATGTGGACCTCATAGACCAAGGATTCAATCTAAACCAAGTCACATAACTACTTCTGAAACATGTATCTATTTCATTGAGAATTTATTCTACTAGAGAAATAGAGAATTTATCTCCCATTTTAATAATATTAACTATAAAAAATTGTAGTTATCATATGGATAATACAACTATCTTTCTTTTCAGCACATAAACCTTTTCAACATTTCACAAATATCTCTACCGCATTTCACCCATGGCAGTCCTCAAATTAGTGATTGAAAGTACACAAATCAATTTATGTTGATAAATCTTGCTATATGATTGGAACATGGGTTGCAGAAGGAATAATGTGTTACAAAATTGAATGGTAATAAGAAATCTCAAGAAGTTGACAAAGTGAGCTTCCAACATAATTAATGCAAAAGATGCTATGTTAAAGATCATCTAACTCATTTTGTTTGGTTTTTTCTGTTTTCTTCAAAATGAAATTTCTACATCTCATTTCACAAATTAAAGTATATCTTTAGAAGTTGTATTAGCATGTGAATTCGTTTGTACATTAATGATTCATATTGGATATTGGGACCTACCATGCCTAAATACTATCACTTCGATTTTTTCTCCAGTTACCTCACAACACCAGATCCAGTAACAGTTATTCTCAACAATTTCAGAAGCAAAATTATAGTAAATTCCTAATCATTTAGTCTACAAAAATAGACTAGGAACAAAAGAATAGAAAGAGATGACCAGGGAAAATTTTAGTGGCTAAATTTCACCATTTGACCAAGTCTCCATTTTTTTAATTACTGGTTCACCAATTTCCACTTTTTTCCCAAAACCAATTCACCCAAATTTATATAGGATACAATTATTTTACTCGAAAAATCACTAAAATTTTCTATAAACCTTATAAAACCCCAAGAAATTTGAATATTTTTACAAAAATATCGTCAAACATTTTATAGTTGCAATTTTACGAATTAGTAAGATTCACAAAGGTTTATTGTTTCTACACTTTCAAAAGTATCGATCCTTAAATTTTCCATGGAGATGATCAAGAAATTCAAATAATCGGTGGTACAGACTCAACAAGGCCACAAATCATTTCTAAAAGCGAGTTTGAATCCCTAAATTGGTCTAAGACAATGAGATATTTATGTGAATTCAATAAAACTGGCATACATTTAAAGAAACATCTAACCTCCACAGGATCATTATCCTTACATTATTAAAGGCAACCAAGCAACAATGATCAAACATTTCCTAAAGACAGTCATTTCCAAGAAAGCGTATTTCCAAACAGATGATCCCAATAATCCAAGACACAATATAATTAACATTCCTCAACCCAATGATCATAACACTAAAGGGAAAAACTGTATGGTGAGACTACTAGTCTTAAAAATACCACTTTATCATTAATCGGTGAGTGCTTGTCCTTAGGAGCTTCATTTACAAAAGCCTATGTCTCACAGCTAATTTAGTAACTCCACTTAGAGATATTGTTCATTGTTATTGATCTAGACACACATAATGTTTGTAATAAATGTCAGATTTGTATGCAGGAGTATTATGCTTCATATATGAAGGTAGGGAAATTGCATCATGATGCACATGTGATCTGTCACAATGGAACTGGGAAGAGCTGCACTTGTCAGCTCATTTTAGACCAGACATACAAATTGTTGTTGTGGAGAAAACCTTTTCAATTGCGGAAGCAGAGAGTGATCCCTAAAGTAAACAAGCTATAGAAAAGGGCAATTAAATACCAAGCAAATTAACTTCATTTTACCCATTATACATCAATAATAAAACACAATATACATCAGGAGATACAGGGACAAAGTTACGTAACTGGATAAAACTCACAGATAAGATATGTTAAGATAATTTTATTAGTGTCCAACAAATGACCAATAAATTAGATCAATGGGACTATAACATACATCCAGTATCATAAATTACAATGTGAGAGTGCAAAAGAAACTCCCATAATGATGCTAAAATCAGAAAATCTAAGCTTCTAAATATCATCTAAACATCTAGCTAATAACTAATAAGTCTAACAAAGCTTAAGAAGTATGAGTACCCAAAAAGGTGCAAAATTCTATAGTAAAAGAAGGCAGCGCTCAATGCTGAAACAAAGACTGATCTACAAGAGATGAAATCAAGAAGTGTCCGACATGACTGACAAGGACAGGTGCAGAGACCATGAATCCCCCCATTAGAGTCAACCTGCACTTGATCTAAATCTACACACATTCTCAACATACTCTTAATGATACCATGTTTCCATTACCAATACAGTAAAATGAGCCTGCAGCCAACCCCCATAGAGGTTGTTATCTTGAGAACTAAAGGCTAGGATATTGAGAACTAAAGAAACACCAAACATATCCAGATAACTACCTCCCTTCTATTGGAGGAGAAAAAAGCAAGCTCCAGTGACAATGTTAACGTTAATGTATTATGTGTTAAATGGTTATGGCAAATCACCTAGCAGCAGATGATATTTTCTATCAAGAATTTGAGCTAGGAAATCAGGTATCTAGTGAATATGTCGTAGAAAATTTTGATGCAAGGCACCTGAAAGATACAATTAAAAGATTTTGTGCACAAACATTTCTAATTATGCATGCGTTACACAATTGACTTCTATTTTGTAGCGCAATTTTCTAGCAAGAGAAAAGGCTTGCTACAGTTAGGGTTGAAGCAGTTTTGAGAGAGGACATATTCAAAGGCACCCTATGAAATCATACTTGATACTTGAAGAAACAATTTCTTGATTCTTCTCTTAGTATCGTAAATCATGTCAAGTTTGAAATCCATGTCAGATTAAGAGGTAATAAACATGGTGAGAAATGGTGATATGGGGCCTATGAGAATTCCAAATTTTTGTAGTGGACCCAAAATCACATTTTTGGTTAGTTGGGTGCAATGGTTTGAACATTAGCAAGGAATGAAAAAAACACCTTAAGTCCATTAGCAAGGAATGCAAAAAATGTTCCGTCTGCAATTATAAGGCCAAAACTTTAATATCAACAAATATTTTTCGTAAGTTCTGCATAATGATGTGAAAGAAAATATAGTTGAGCCATGCATATAGAACATTAGCAAGGAATGAAAAAAATGTTCCCTCTACAATTATATGGACAAAACTTTAATGTATACAAATAATTTTTACAAGTTTCACATAGTGATTCCAAAGAAAATATAGTTGAGCCATGCATATAGAATATTAGATTGATATTCTCAAAAAGACACAAAACAATAACTATCAATTCAGTCAAGGATTAATGGAGATTTCCCCAGGAGGATGAAGTTAAGCTCTACAAAATGACTAATAAATTTTTACATGCCACTTCTTATTCTTCTTAAGCAGTGAAAATATCTCATCCAAACTTTATCGTCTCTCTTTTGCAACTCTTTTTAAGGTATATTGAATTCCAGACGTCATGCCCATCAATACATAGAAGTAGATATGAGCTTCCTTATCCAAAAGCTCAAAACTTTCATCACTGTACTGAACCTTGTCTTGTATATTCATCTTGACCTCTCTTTTGTTCTTATGCTCTCTAATCAATGGAGTATCATATATAAAGATCTTAGGGTACTGTTTTGTATACTCTATAAACCCATCATGATAGAGAAGACTATCAGTGTTAGTGACTCCCAGGAAAAGCCAAGCAAGTACTCAAAATCTGAAGGATGGAACATCCTCCATAAACATTTTCCGTAGGTATCCCCTAAAAGAAGAGATGAGGATATGAGTGTGGTCGTTGCAAGTGTTACATGTCAAAAAAACATAAAACATAATTGAATACAAAAAAAATAACTTCATTTTAAACATAGTATAGTTATTATAATCCATCAACAAAAAACAATATATTTAAATGTGAAAAACTCGATAGATATTATAAAGTATTGACAAGAAGAGTTCACACCTATTTTTCTTTATTGTGCATGTGCGTGTCCTCTTTGTTTGGGCAATAGATTATGAATAGAATTATGGGTGACGATAATTGGATTTCCCACCCTTTGCTTCATCTGGGGTGAGAAATGTCCTTTTGCGATCCCTGCTGTGTGTATTTGTGCACAAATTTGTTTTTTTTTAGCATATAGGATTCTCTAATATCACCCTCATTTACCACATTTTTGACCTCTCCGTGACTTACCATAGTTATGTCCTCTCCATCACTGTGATCGTATTCAATAAACAAAGTTGTTTATTTCCCATCAAGGGCATTTTTTCTTGGATCTTCACCACATTTATAAGAAGATGGATGCAAATTCACTGAAAAATCAAATGGATCATCTAATCCCATGGGAGTCCTATCAAAAGTTGGTGGGCCTAAGGGAACACTATCTGGTGTCATATCAAATATTGGCCTAGAGCATTGCCCATAGGGACACGAAATAGTGTCATCAGTATGAAATTTCTCATTTTCTTCAGCGATGGTGTTTGGTGTCTTATCATACAAAGTCTTTGAACTTTGCTTGAAACAATGAATGGTGTCAATACTATCAAATATTTGATTTTCTTCAACAACGACGTTTGGCGTCTTGTCATTTAATGGGTTTGAAATTTGGTCAGCAGAAGTATCAAACTTTGGTGAATTAAAAGGACTTTCAACATTTTCCCCAACAATAGGAATTTGACTCATTCATTCCCTATCTTTACCACCTTCATCCACCCTTTCCTCCATATCTAATGAAGATGGATCACCAATAGATATAATATTTCCCTGCATATATTCAAATAAATACATCCATTGTCAAAAAATATGTCAATAAAAGGGGTTTTCATTTAGTATTTTGTAGAATTATGTAACAAAACATGAGGTATCTTACAAAATGTACATTGGGTGACTCTTCAAAAGATAAGGTATCATCATTTTTACATTGGGAGGAGGTAGACAAGTTTTTTTGTTGCAAGAAAAACATGCTAAAAAAAAAGTGATTTTATTAAATACCATGTAGCATTGAATTCGTATCCAACAAAAAAAAATACAAATTTGAATAGCTCTTACGGGTGGTGAATCATTAAACATTTTACGTAGAATACTCCAATTTTTCCCCTTAAAGATTTTCTTGCGAACATTTTTTTTTAATGCAGATTTTTTTTCCTTTGATTGAGCATCGTATTCATAAACGCGTCTTCTCACACGTTCCAAAGCATTTGCACTCAAATCTTGAGAACACTTCACCCCCTATAACATGAAAACAAAATGAATACATCAGTAAAGAATAATTTAATGAAAATATTTGAAAATAAAATTTCATTAAAAAAAACAGTGTACCGCATTTTGAACTTTTTTTTCGAATGGCAGTGGTCTCAACAGCCTTTCTATTCTTCTTATAATGATATTCAATGTCGTAATTTTTTCGGCAACAATCTATTTCTAATTTGTATTCAGATCTAAGATTGTACCGAAAGCCATGTGGCGCGCCAACATGCAATGTTATGGGTCCCCAAGAATGTACTTTTTTTCTATGTTGATTAAATGTAGTACACTTGGTACCTAGTAGACCATTGCATTCACTGGCCAAACAATAAAAGTAGTTGCACCCATTTTTTTCCTTAAGAACTCTATAATTTCAATTTTCCTGAAATAGTTACAGAGTGATATATTTAGTTCATGTAATACACTGCATCACTAATAAGACCATGTTATTTATCTAGTAAATAAATAAATAATCAAAACATCAATTGTTTAGAGAAAATAAAAACCTGTACTATGGCTATATTATTCAAAGTTGTGATTTTTATCCAGCTTCTGCAGCAAGACAAAAACCTACAAAAATAATCATGTATTTATCTTAGTAAATACAAGGAAAAATAATCAACTACTACAATAAGAATGTTTTTTCATGCGGAATGACACCCCATGTAGAATTAGTAGGTCTAAGTTTAAGTGAAACCATGGAAACTCACAAAATAATATTTTTTCATATGGATAATATAACTTTACAGTAGTGAAGATGGAAAAACACAAACTAGAAATAGTTCAACGAGTACATCATACAACGTTAACTCACTTCCCCTACAATAATGGCCACGAGGTATTCTTTTCATTAAAATTTCAGTACGTAGTTCTCCAAAATTACAAAAAGTAAGAACCCTTTTTGGCGAGTGCTCTTGGGTATATAACTAATCATCTTAATAATACATTAGCACAATACTTTATACAATACATTACAAAATTGGAAATTTATTCTCCTCCTTGGCCTTGATTTTGTAGATAGGCAGCCAAATCTTATGATAAGAGGAGATCATTTCAATTCTCCTAAAAGGAAAATTGTCTAATGTAATTGAATAATTGGTTGTTTTCTGAATTACAGTCTTCATGTCTGTTTTCAAAGTAGCAAAGTAAGAAATTAACATATGATGTTCTCTTGCTGGATCAACAATATGTTCTTTTAAAGTTCCTTGGGTTACTCTTTGAGTTGTGCTTATGGATATTTCCCTAGCATTCATGGCCTTTTCTAATTCTGCAAAGACTTGCTCTGTTGGCCTTGGATTTCCCAAATCCTCGATTTTGGGCAACCTGCATTTTTCAATCAATTTATCTGCCAACAAGTAAAGCCACTTGCAGGTGCCAATGGAGTATTCTATGTCTTGCTCCAACTTAATTCCAGTGCTTTGGGCCCTTGCAATGGCTGTATAATTCATTCAATGTTCATCTTCGATCATCCTTGGGACTTCTGGGGGTGCATCTGGATGTTCTCGTGGACACCTATTTAGATCATCGATGACGATGCACACTCCTGTCAGCTCGATGTTCTTCTTCTTAAACTGATCATATAATGACAAAATTCGAGCAGCTATGTCCTGGAATTCTTGTAGACAAGGATATACTTTATTTGCCATATCACATAATTCTTTGTGTACTTCATTAGCACATGCTTTGTGCTCTATGACATTGTTATTTTCCTATTTATAAAATATATTTTCTTCCTCCAGGGCCACGTTTCGAGTCTTGCATTCTCCTCTTTCTTTGATATAGTCTCTGATATTTTTCTGCGTGGCCTTTGTAAATGCTACACTAGCGGAGGCCATATCTATAGGATCCTAGCTAGTGTTTGTGACTATTGTTCTTTCTGTGGTTACTGTAACTGGTTGAATACCTGAAATAGGAAATGTTCTTACAATTCATTATACAATCTTGCCCCAGGCCCTATCAAATATGAAAGAGTCTAGGTCTGCCACTCTCCTAGATTTGAAGGACTTTAACCCCCCCCAACCCTAGTTCTCCCAGAGGGAAATGGCCTCCAGTCAATGGTAAGCTAGAAGCCTCGGGTAGGTTGGTATTCATGGGATCCGTGTCATCGATTTCCTCTTGTCCTTTCTTTTACTCCTCTTTATTTTTCCTTTCTTCTTCTTCTTGTTTGAGATTTGCTTCTTGTTCTGCTCAGAGTCTCCTTTGCTATTGTTCCTCTTCTCCCTTCCTCTTTTTCTCCACTTTTTCTATTGCAATTGCTTATTCTACTGCTTCCTTATGCCGAAGTGCTTCAACCTCCTTCTCCAACCTTTCTTTTTCAGTTGTTGATTTAACTGCAACTTCTTCTTTAGATTTCTTATGACGAAGTGTTGCAGGCTCCTTCTCCAACCTTTCTTTTTCTGCTACTACTTTAGCTACAACTTCTTCTTTAGATTTCTTTTTCTGAAGTGCTTCATGATCCTTCTTCAATCTTTCTTTTTTTGTTGTTGCTTTAGCTGCAGCTTCTTCTTCATCTTTTTCCTTGGATTCTTCTTCTTTAGCTTCCTTTTCTTGGTTGGCCTTTGAGTTTTATTTATTCATAGAGCTTCCTCCCCTTCTTAAGATAACCTCATCATAATTATGTGAATTTTTGTATATATTCTCATCTCTCCATGTTTCAGATTCATAAGGCCACTTATGCTTGCAGAGTTTACAATGTTGGCTAACAACCTTTCGGAGATCGTATCTATGGAATATTCCTTCCCCAAAATGGAATGTTGCCAAAGCCTCTACCTCAGGATGTGCCTCCTTTGAGTTCTTGAAATTGTAGGATCCCACATAGAATGGTAGTGGTGGCCACGACAATTTCTTATATTGGAAAGGGATGCCCCAACCCCATTTACAAGGGTGTGGTATGCTACCTCCTACAACACCAGTTTATCAGACACAAATTTGGGAAGTACGTGTGGAGGTTTGGTTGATCTATAGATCGTGATATAAGTCTCATTCTCAAGTACAAACCAATCGTCGGTTTCCCTGATAGATTTCATTGCTTTCTCTGACATGCATGGTGCTCGGGTGTAGAATAACAATTGGAACAACGGAATTAAGAAGTGGTTGCGAATATTTTGATAGTGCACTCGGCATTTATGCTCCCACAAGTCCTGACAATAGACATGAATAGGGATGTCACTCTTTTTCCATCTCCAACCCATTCTTGGATAAGCATGTCCTTGGAAGACCATATCCAACAGGTAGGATGATATGTGGAAATATAGATTCTTCCCCGACACTGCATGTTTTACTACTGATATGGAATTTTCAAGGTTCGTTGAGAGGATAGCTACCCACTTAAATATATGGCCAGTAGTTGTGATAGTGTGTAGCAAGGGAACCCAATATTCCTTGAATGTTGAAGTGTTTTCTTCTCCATAAATCCTGCACATAAGGGCTACAACATATCTGTAAGGGGCTCTGAGCATGTTTCTGTGATAATCTCCGGATCTTGATCTAAAACTTACACTTGGAACCCACCAGTTCTTAATTTATTTTCTGCAATCTAGAACACATTTCAACATCCATTCATTTGTGAGTTGAATCTCTTCAGCAGGAATCTTATAGAATGCATGTATAGTTGAGGCTTGAAAAGATGCAATAACTTTCCCTTCAGTATATTTTATCATCCTATTGTCAATGTCAGTTCGATGGATGATCCAAGAAATAACCTCTGCACACGGGAATACTTTGGGATGTGTAGCTATCTGATAAAGTCGAGAACTTCTTAGAGCGTGGTAGACACCCAAATCTCGATCATCATTTGATACCCCAGGATATGAATCTCGGTGGAACATCTGGTAAATTTCTCCCCATTGATATGACACGTTGTTTTCCACGATGCAGAAAGTGTCGTTGTAAATGGGGCCTTCCCCTCCTTTGTCTGACCTAGCTTCAATAATTGTCTCTTTGCCACGCCTCCTCTTGTAATGTTCCATAGATGTTCCTGTGATTCACTCGCAACAAGCTAGGATGTTAGTATGATTAATATCTTCACATTTAAGTTGAGGTAAACTCTAAATCGATTGATCTTAATTGATTCATTGCAATTCAGTTATGCCTTGTATTTCTTTGCAACAATGTTCAAGTTAGAACAATAGAATAATTTATTGAGCTTCGAAACTGTGGTACCATTTCCCATGCAAGGACACATTTCTTCTTGTATAAGACCTCATATTAATGTACATTTCAAAAACGGTGCCTTATGTATTCAATGAACATTATAGTTCAAAGTGCAGGAGAAGCTCTTATAGAACATTCAAGTTGTTCATGATTGTTAGATTGTAGCACTTCTCACTTCAGCATTTACTAGAAAATATGGAAGCATACTCCAATGTTTCCTTAGCCTCAAAACAAGGACTCCATATGAGGACCCATAGAAAAAGGATTAGAGGGGATTTCACTTCAAAACATACAAGAATAGACATTTAGTTCATTCCATGTAAAGCATTCTAGATTCACCCTCTCAAATTATTCCTCACTTTGTCGCAACTTTATCATAATATACTAACCATGATTCAATCTAGCTATAACTAGAAATACAATATATTATCATTGCACATGAGTACTTGGATTTCCTAAAAGCTTCAAAATAGGTATGTAATCTTCAAAAGTTAGCCTGCCTCTTATATCTCATATTATTGAGATCATTATAAGGGGCGTTGTTATTAGCTTTCTTATCCCTGATACCACTGCAAATTTATTGTCTTGGAGTTG
This sequence comes from Picea engelmannii, assembly GCA_009831015.1. Taxonomy (NCBI): domain Eukaryota; kingdom Viridiplantae; phylum Streptophyta; class Pinopsida; order Pinales; family Pinaceae; genus Picea; species Picea engelmannii. Next base: position 51,212 of record ML809855.1, read on the forward strand.
ATGGAAGGATGGGTTAATCCTTGGGTAAGGCCTAAACTCAACTCTGTTTCACAAGCACTAATTATATATTATTAAATCAGATTTCTATCGAGCATGGTCTTAGCATGTCATTCACAAATGACAGATAACTATCTATAAAAGGAAGTTATTTTGGTATGTATTGAATAGTGAGATGGGTATGAGTATGTATGTATTGACAAAATACTCATCTCACTGTTCAGTACATGAGAAGTTCTTGCATCTGCGTTGTAACGATGCAATGTTGGTCAAATTCCATCGTAGCATCAAATAAATTACACTATAGTATCCAAACTTTGGTTACATCAAATACACCTGGTGTAGTAGGAGAACTAGAATGGCATTGTATCTGTCTACGTTCTCGGGTTGAAGCCACAACTGCAGAATGTTGCACATCTATAATCATCATAACACTACAAGTAAAAAATGAGGATGGGTACACAAAAAATCTTAAAAAAATAAATCTTCTCACTCAATCCAACTTATTGGGGACAATAGGAGATGCATTGTTTGAGCGAGGACGTCACCGTTTGTTGACAGATTCAAACTGGAATGGTTCATATTCAGAGGGATGGACATTTAAATCAATTTCTAAAACTCTATTTCGTTTTCTTCTTCTCCTTTTATTTGTAGGGCTGAGCAGATGCGAAAGAGAGAAAATATATTTACAGGTCACTGAAAGAACTGATGATGATGCAGGTCAGTGAAAGTCTCGATGATGCATTGATGGACTCCTCCAACCAGCCTTGTGAGAATCATTATTGTAGTTCATATATAATTAGAAGGTTCCGCAGTTCCACCCGAGAAAGGGGTGTAAAAAGGTAGTTCTAACACTTATGTTGCCCAGTGATGTTCATTTCCATTTATCATCGCAACATCATCTGTAGTTCACAACATCCGAAACACATAATTTTTTCTATTGATGCTGCAAGGGGTGGAAATATTTTTTAGTGCGAGCAACCACTGCAATCATCATTTAGTTACATTTCTTAACAAGATTTCTGGTGTTTGGCAATGTCAGTTTAAGAATATCTTTGACAATTTCACATTTCAATTTTTTAAATTTATAATTGTGTTTTTGAATGATCATGATGAACCTACCATGTTTACACTGCACAAATTCACTTTGACATAGAGGCCTAAGGATTTACAAACCCTAACTCTGTTAACATTTCCAAACGTTTGGAGACCTTTTTACTTCAAAAATAAAAGAGCAAGGAGCAACAAACCCTAACTCTGTTAACTTTGCACAAACGTTCAAGACAATATTAGTTATCGGAATGGGATATCTGGGGAGCAACGAAGTAATTATACTTTCAAATGCTAAAATCAATGAAACTATAACAACTTTCAAAGTTTCAAGCCACACGATTAAACATTTCTATGAAAGAAAGTTATTGGAAATTGCAATAGAAATTGATTTAATCAAAGAGACATAAATATGGCAATGGAAAATGATATTAATCAGTTAGTTAGAAAATATGGCTAGAGAAAATACAGAGGGAAAAATCCCTTGAATTTTATACATCAAATCCTTTAAGAAAATAAGTAAAATTTCATGCTTAAAAACTTTGCCCCATTTACTTTTCATTCAACTAGCCAAATCCTGAACCAGACTTGAAAAAAGATCAATACAGAGCATTATTTCCTTGAAAAAAGATAAATACAGAGCATGCTAACACCACACAATTATCCCATGGATTGCTTGTCCTGTGCTCTGCATCTGCAGGGAAGGGAAGACAAGAAGAGATTCATTTTCCTTTCTTGCTCATGAGAGATGGACGGAGAGAGATCCTGTCAATCGGATTACAAATGTAGGAGCTTGATTGTAGCACATAATGGCTGGAGAGAGCGAAATTTCAAAGAAGGAAAGTGTGCAAGTTGAAGGAAAATATGTCCTGAAAAATGTTCTATGTTTTCTTATGAAGGCATAGTTTCATTATATCCTTTGTTTCCTTATAAAGTATGTAAATTATATCGGTTGGAACATCGAGATTTACACAATCCATCCATAATATATTAAAATTAAGAGATCATTAGTAAGAGGTAGTAGCAATAATGGATCTAATTACTACTTGCGAATCTGGAATCGACAAGAAAGTCAAAAGATATAATCCCGAGATTTCCCAAATTTTAACGGTACGCATATCTGATAGCATTAATAGATGGAGGCGAATTCAATCTACAGAGAAATCTAATGTTGAGTCATTTAACCACTAATCTATGTTTTAACACTACACCTAAGAGTGAATAATTACTTCAATGTGAATTGTGAGTTATAGCTAAAATCCAATGTGAATGATGAGTTATAGCTAAAATCAAGCATTGCCACAAATCATGGTTGGGTTTTCTTGAGTTTCCAATGAGCATTTTTCACTTGCAGGTCGTTGTCTAGTGTTCAAGGATAGAAGTATCAAGAAAACAAGAAATTTGTCTCAACCACTTACCTTAATAAGATTTTAGATGAGGACCCAAAATAAAATTACAGAAGACTCCTTTTTAAATGATCAAGCATTTTAATGAAAAGACTCAGTAATCGACAAGGGATCTAAACAGTTTAGTCTCTGGTTAAGATTTCAATAGGTAGGAAAATCAAATATTGGAACAATAGAATGATTAGGATTCACGTGAGGTCGAGAATAAAAGGGCTATCTTTAGATTTTGAATGTACTCATTATGAATTTAATTACAAAATATCAACATTGTTTCTTCATAATGATAGGATTGGGTCATGCGCAAGGTTTATTTGCGAAATTTGGTAGAGAGAATAGAGAATTTATTTTCTTTAATAAATACAACAACGATGATCCCATAATTGTTTTTTCAGCCATATATATATATATATATATATATATATATATATATATATATATATATAACCGAAACTAGACATTGACTCCACATTATTGCATGGATTATCAACTTTTGTACAAGAAACTGAAAATCTACAAACATTAGAGGCGAGAGCAGCAGAAGAAGCACCTACATGTTGATGGAGATCAATATCCCTACACAGATCCAAGTTATATGGAGCTACCCTTACACTGGGCCAACATTCACCTTCAGATTTGAAAATGTAAAACAAGAGGAATGAGAGGGGCGCGAGACGCAATGAGAGATAGGTGGTGAATTGAATGAGAGATATGCGTTGAATTGATGACGGGCGTTGAATGCAGGAAATGGGATGTGGGATGTTGATGATGTATGGATCGTATGGGTTGACGGAATATAAGACAGGTAACCGATCAGGGCTCGGAGGTGATCGATGACGGGAGTTTGGACGTCAAAAAAGGGCTACCAACAAAGGTCCATTTCATTTGGAATTTATCCTACGCCATTTAAAATTGTATATCAAAACAATGGTGTCACTACAACAATTAACCAGTTGTGAGAGATTTAACTATGATTGGGATTCCTCATGCCTCGATTGACCCTTCGTCTGTTACTCACGCACTCAACATCCCCTTCATCATTGTGACACGAACCCTAATAACTCTGCCAAGTGTAACGAGCATGAAAATTTTATAATGGTCAACATTTCACCGACTTTATATCAAAACGTATTGTCTTATGTGTTGTTGCCTTGTGGTTTTAAAGTGTGGAGAAAGAATATGTGGTTTTGAAGTACAGAGAAAGCATAAATAGAGGACAAGACGATGATTTTAGAGTGAAATCGATATCTTTATTCAGTGAATACACATGAACTATACCTATAGAAGATTTATTATTACTAAACATATCATCTAGATGCAGCGTGTACACTCACATAAGAGTGCCATCCCCTATCATGGGAAATAGCAAATCACGTGGAATGGAACCTCCGCATGTACATGTGAAGACCCCTCTCTGTGTCGAATATGGCGGGCCATACGACAAGGACGGGAACAACGACCATGGGATTTCAAGCAAGGAACAATGACCAAGCAACCAAGGAATATTCTGAATAAATAATATGCAGAGAAGCCAAGGAACAACGACCGAGCAACTTGTTGAGCACTCAACACACCCTAAAAAGCCTATCTCAATTTTTTATTTTTTGGGTACCACTTGATCTTTTCATTGTCTAAATTCGACCTCAATATGAAAATGTTGCATGTGCTTACCACTTTGTTTTTCATTTTAGTTTTTAAAGTTTTCTTAAACATGCGAGAAATCTATAAGTAAAGAACTAAAGAATCGACAGCCAAAAATTTTCCCAACGCGCTCGCGGACTCGGTATCGGAAATAATTACAAGAGGAAGAAAATCACTCGAGAACACCACAGTCGCGAACTACCGATCGTCATCAGCTTCGGCGAATGAATGTTTTATTTCATGAACGAACCTCACCAAGGATATCGCTGATGATCAAATCCTTCGTCATCAACGAAAGTTTAAAAGAATAAGCATTGAACGAAAATGAAATAATAATCGTCGATTGTCGACTTCCGAAATGTTTTCAGTATCGGGAGATTCGAAGGACGATAAACCATGAAGAAGCTGCGTGTTAGTTTTCTATCCGAAGGTCAATCCCCGATACTTATCCAACATCGACAGTCACAATGTTAAGCTCAGTTTAGCACGTTTGACTTAAACAAAGTCTCGAGTCCAACCATTACCCACAAACTCAATTCCAGGTTTTATTTAATGAGTCCCAAGTCAGTGACGCCACATCAGCATCAATCGGTGTTGAGAGTTTTTGTTAGGAAAATATCAACCAAAATAGAGCTATGCTAATTATAAAATCAAGGCTAGTTTATAAGAAGTTGAGACAAGAACACAATAGTTTTATGCACAAAGAAGGAAACAATGCATTCAATTGTTATGACTAGAATCCTTTCGGAAAAATTTCAAAGTTTTATATATTAAAATTCTCGTCGGGTTCAGGTTACATACAGTAAACACTACCAACACCTTTTGGCCAACTGACCCGGTCACATTGAGAACGTGAAAATTTTCACAACAAACAGGGAAATTTATCAAAATTATGTGTCACGTCTGAGAAAACAAAACAGTGCCCACCATTCATGTCTCTTCCGCGCATGGATTTTGTCTCGGGTTGCTCTGCGCTCCTTGTGGTGTTTTCATGTTCTGTTCTTCCCATACCCTTTGATATTCACGTAGTTGTACAATAATATCGTGTGCTTCCCGAAGATGTCTTTTAAGCCAGGTTACATTACCTTCATGACCTTGCGCTGCTGACACCTTACGGTTCTTTACTGCGAAATGCCATCGTAACTCTCTATTCTCTTGGTAAAGTTAAGATATGGAAATTTGTTCCTATTCCAGTTGTTGGTTAGGATCTAGAGCATTAGAACCCCAGGTTTCCATCCTTCTTGTTCTGCTCTCGCTTCCCCGACTTGTGGTTTCGATCAGTTTGAGCCGGATAACACGCATTAAGGACTCTTCGGCAGCTGATCGTGCACATGATTCGACCGGGTTTTGGTGTTCCCCAGCTTCCTTGTTTTTTTGAGGCCTCCCTCTCCTCCGCGGTATATGCTGTGGAGGGAGCGTGTTCTCCAACCTGTGTCCTTCCAGCATAGTTTCTTCCACTTCAGTATCTGCACAGAGTGACACTATAACTTCCGTGCGAAGGTCAAAATTTTCCTTTGGAACCTCAGGAATACCCTTTGCCGATAAGAACGAGTCCCAGGCATGTTAGGGCTCAGGCATGGTGCTCCGATTGACCTGTGGTCGCCGCCTCGCATTTTGAGGAGTGTTGGCACAAGGGCAGACCCGGGGTTCAATGCTTCAACAACGCACCAACAAAACCCTAACTACAGACCCTTTCGATAACACCTGCGGAGTAGATGAAGTCTCACCCGAGGTAGAGGCAGGGGTGGTTGCAAGACTCAGGTGTCTGCAACCTTAGCTGGGACACAGATATGTGATTCTAACACTTAGAAAAACACTTTAGCATAGACCATTCATCAGTATTTAGCCCTCATGGCACTCCGCAGATGGTGCAAAGCACTGCAACATTCACTTAGATTTAGGTTAAGTTAACACTTAGCAACATCAAAATAGGTCTAGCGCTCAACCCTTTCATATATGTCAGATCTACATCTATACATCTGAGAAGCACAAAGAAAAGTAGATCTATCAAAGTATAACATAGAAAAGCACATAGCATAATCATATCAAAGCACAACACATGGAAAGAGACAAATACATTAGATTGAGGTACCAAGCATAACACATAGGTTTATCGTGGTTCACCCACACCCTGGGGCCATTTCCACAAAGTCTTCTCTTCTTTATTATCTTTGGTCAATCTGATTACAACACAGAGCTTAAACTTGTACTCTGCATAGGACAGGAGATCTGTGCGCACCTTACCAGATCCTCCTTCCCCGAGTAGATCTAGCACAGAGCCTTCTCATAATCCGTGCACTCAACTCTGCAATTCGGTCACATAGTATACACAAAGCCTTTACTAGCACTTAGCTTATTCACTTATCAACCTCTCTTACATTGCCTAGCTACTTATTTATACTTTACAAAATAGTCCTAAACATGGGTAAACCCATGGGCCGACATCCCTTTCCCATTAAATTAACCCAAAACCTTAAAAGAGGCCCAAAGTGGACCGAGATCCCATGATCTTTGCCTCACCTAGTGCTCCATCTTTGACAGGGCGTCGAAGTCCAAAACGGTCAAATATGACCAAGTGTTCCTCAAAACTTGGTCAAGGGACAACAAGGAGATCCCATGGTGCGACAACATATTTTCTTAGAAATCCGTGAATGGACAAAAGACCAAAACATAGAGATTGGTCGAATTGGGATCACAAGATGAATCCCCACTGGTGCATAAACTCACTGAAATGAATAAAAATCTTATAGAACATCTAGAATTTATAATGGAGCGGGGCAGCAAGCCAAAGCATGCCAGGGGACACTCAATGCCTTATGACATGACGTTTCAAAGAATTATGGTGCCACATATGCGCGACGGGTATGAACGAGGGCATGCGAGATGCAAATGATAGGAATTGTAGAGGATGTGTGGTAAGATCATCTCGATTCCTTTCAATCCCCCTAGCCTCCATAATGAGTTGATGATGGTCGATGCACTTGATGATGGGACTCCTGTGAGAGCAATCTACCTCAATCGGAAGCATTTAACGACTTCACTTATAACAATATCCGATATTTTAGGAACTTACTTGTAATTTTGGCACATGTTCGGCTCTGACATCCTTTCCCTACCCCAAGGGCCATCCGGCCACTGGCGTGACTTTGACTCTCATGTTTTTCGTACCTGATCTACCATGTTGTGGCGCGCAGATGTAACCCACCCCAACTGAAGAAAATGGCGGTGCCAACAAATACGGTACAGGTAATCCGAAAGGTTGCAGAGATCATGTAAGTATTAAACAACCATGCTTAGCAAGCTTTACAGGTATGCATATATCTGTTTTTCTTCCTGCTTACATTTTTCATATATTTTGCCGAGTATTGTCCTGTAAGAAATTTATAAAACGATCTTAATCCCGAGTGGAGGAAAGATATCTCTAACTACTAAGCAACATTGGCACCGTGACTTCACCAAGGAATCCGGGAGAAACCAAGTCTGAAAAATCAACAAAGCGATGAAGGATATCGGACTCCCCAAGTTCGGAACCCCCGACAACTTCGTTGACTTGAGAAACATAATTGAATCGCATACCAAGCAAGATTTATTGTGGGTCAAAGAGTTAGCAAAGGTGGCCGACACAACGCCAATACAAGTGAAAATATTTGTGGACCATACGATTAGATCTCGGACTGTGCTACAATAGTTAAACACCAGTCTAGTGAAGTATCGAGCGCATGCGGTGGAGGTCAGAGGAATTTATGTGGCTCCAATGGAACAACACATATTTTCATGGGCCCAAACTTGCGAGGAACTATTTATCAGTTGGTCAGAGTATGAGAAAATTCACCCTTTCAAGTGATATCTCGAGTTGACTGATAGAGAAACTGTTAGAAGAGGATGCCACGTGGTGAATTTGTTTTTGTTCAAACTACATTTAGCCATTATTTTCAATTGAATTTTATGTTATAAATAAGAACATCGACCAATTAGTTGAGAGGTCGATGGTTGTTGCAAGAACTCTTTCTTTCTGGTTGTTAAGAATTATTTTGAAGCTCCCTTTGAATTGAGAAGTCATTCTGGACCAAAGACAAAGTTATTTTTATCAAATGCATGTGATTGGACGTGGAGAAGAACTATTTCCTATCTCGTTTCATGAATGATGTTGTAATGAGTAAGAGCTATTTAATCTATTGTCAAGTTATCTGGTGCAATATTTTGTTGTTCTTTACTTTAATCATGAATATGAATTGTGGTGTTATTATGTGATGGATGATTAAGTAGGTGAATTATTTTGCTTTCCATTGTCATATCGCATAAGTGTTTTCTTTATGGTAATTAGTTTCTCAGATAGTAGTGGGATGCTCAGATGGTTAATGTATTAGTACTAGGCCTGTGGTGTAAAATTATTGTCTGCATGCTTGAGCAGCGGGTTATCCCAAGTTCAGCCTCTTCCCCAGTAGTTAAGCTTAATTCTATTTTGTTTCCAAGTTGGTTTATACCGGCTTACATCTCATATCGATCCCATCAAAGAGAAAATAAAAAAAGGAGATAGTTTGAACTGAAGGAAGAGACTTCACAAGAAAACATAAATTCCATCGATAATTTGGCCAGATCGCAAGATCTGGAGAACCATTCCACTATTAAACGCTGCAGAGTCTAATTGGGCCTCGGTGGTGTGTTTGGTTCCTGCTGTTGAATCATGGGACATAGGATCCATCAACATAATTGGTGCTAGAAGGAGGGATGATAATGAATGGATGGATATATATTCTGCATGGTATTTCAAACATCCTATAGATTCAAAACAACCCACATGCATGGCTAGTCATTCCCAAGACAACGCACACACGCTGAGTACTCCTGAAACGAGTAACTCACCCCAGCCTGAGGAAGAACCTTTTCAACCTGAAATAACCTACGCTCTTCCTCACGAGGATGTAAATCAATTCAAAATAATCACAAGAGCCTATGCTCGACAGATTGGTGCGTTGTCCTTAGCTCCCATACTCCCTCGAAGAAAACAAGAAAGCAGACCAGTGGTTCGTACTCCCAATGAGGTTTTTGTGCACTCGGTAGAAGACTTAATAGATTTCGCAATAACCGAAATCCAATATCCTCTTGATTTGATACCCGAGACACCAGCCGACCACGTCTTTGAACCAGACGATTTTTCGAAAGAGGAGGAGTTTAACTCAGAGTCTGAAGATATGGAAGGCAACAATGACCATAATGAGGAAAGGAGGAACCACCTCTGAACAATCAAACCTGGCTGGCCAAAGACACTTTGGCCCTCCAGGAACTAGTCCATAACCTTCCCCGACATCCAGAGAAGTTTCTTCCTAAGTTCGATCTTGAAACCTCTGGATTGCCTGAATATCATATCAAGAAATTTATACTAGCGATCAAGCTTATGAACGTCCAACATGAAGATGTGGTTTGCAGGATTTCGCCCTACACTTTTGAGAACTCATCCTCCACATGGTATTTTAACTTACCTGTAGGATCCATAAATAGCTGGACGAACTTTCAAAAAGATTTTCTAGATAAGTTTGCAGAAGAGACTACTACAGGAGCTCTTATGGCTGAGTTGTTCGCCACCACCATGATTTCGAAAGAGAAGGTTAAATATTTTAATCAAAGATTCACGACCATATTAAACAAATTTCATCCCGAAGCCAAACCAACTCAGGAGTTGCAAATCAAAGTATATGCTAATGCACTCCCAGCTTATATTTCCATGTTTGTGAAGAGGGCTACCAAACGAACCTTAGGTGAGAATTTTGAAGAAGCTAAAATGATAGAATTCCAGATGAAAGGGTGTAAATAAGGCTAGGTCTCTTTAGTTAAGAAAGAAGCTCAACCTCCTCCCAAGAGAGGACTCCTTCTAACTATACCACCAGGGAAACAAGAAGAACAGACTCCCGAAAAGTGTAATGGAGACATAGAAGATCTACAACGCATGGTTAAGAAATTATTAAACGAGATCATAGACATGAAGAGAAACACATGGGAAGGAAACCAAGGCCAAATGCCTTACAAGAATTTATTTAAAAGGAAATTTTCGTTCAAATCCATTGAACCTCCCCAAGCTAACTTGAATATCGATCTAGGGAATGTCACATCTGATTCTTTCTATACTTATCACTAGGAAAACCACTCTGAAATAGATTGCCCTTAATGGGTGCATGTCATGAATTTGATGGCCAACTGGTTTTTAGACGAGGTTTCCCTAACTGAGCAACCAAGAATTTTGGTTATGAATATTGCTGACCAGGACGAGATTGACCCACCAGAAGATACAACCATGTTGATATGGGATCTTGACTTAATTATGCCTTACGATGACCTATTTCAGGTTCAGAACCACCCACAGAGATCTCGGTTGTGCAAACTAGAAGTAAATGGCCTCCTGTATCAAAGGATCCTACTACCACTCAAAATTCACGGGAAAGGTCAACTCCCGAGCACTTGAAAACACTATTTTATCCCCGTAAGAACCCTATTAGCATCCATACGCGAGAATCGCCCAAACTGGAGTACAACGTAGTTGAATATCTGAAGAAGTTGAAGGCTAATATATCGGTTATGGTCATATGCAAAATCCCTCAGCAAAAAGATTTCCTTTTACAAGTTTTGAAATCAGTAGAAAACCCTACGAAAAGCAATGAGTAGCAAATAAATCTAACTTTCACAGATCTAGTAAATAAACCAAATGTGAATACCTGCTCAGAAGAAAAGAAGGGAAAACCTTTTTCCCCTCTGTTTCTCTTAACATTTGAAGTCTTCAACAGGAACTTCCACAATTGTTTGGTAGATTTGGGAGAATATTGTTATGCCCTTGTCTATTTGCAAAAAATTAAATTCCATTCCTCTTAGGAGCAATAAACATGTGATACAGCTAGATAGGACCCAGGTCAAAGTCATGGGGGAACTCAGAGAGGTAATGGTCAGAATAGCGACACATCCTAAGTTTGTGCAAGTGATTGACATCATTGTGGTAGACATCCCAAATGCCTATGGGTTATTACTAAGTCAAGATTGGTCTGAGAAGTTAAACGAGTAATTTAGTATAGACTGGGCACACCTTTGTCTACCACTAAAGGGATACACGAATATGATCAGAATCGATAGGGAGAGATACCTGAAACACATGGTCACTGATCTAGAAACCCTGAACGAACCCTCGTCCACAAATATCCCTATGCTGGGAAATTATTCCTACGATTCCCACTTCAGAAACTTCTCTCCTCTCTTATCCGATGTCCCTCTCACTCAAAACTCTGAAATGGTTTTTCAAGATAAGTTGTTGATACCGATAGAAGACACCCTCTTCTGTCAAGACCCTGCGCTAGAGATTATAGAACAAAAGATAGGAGAGCAAGAAAGTAATAAGGAAGAGGAAAATGGTGATTGTCATTCACAAATTTGCACCATATACTTTGATGGATCTAAATCGTAGGAGGGATCAGGGGCAAGGTGCATCCTCATTGATCCAAAAGGTAAACGTCATTTCATGTCCTGTATACTAGAATTCAAATGCACCAATAACACCGTCGAGTATGAAGCTCTAGTACAAGGGTTAAAGAAAGCCATAGACTTGAACGCCAAAGAATTGAAAGTTTTCAGGGACTCGAAGATTATCGTTAGACAAGTAAGGAATACTATACATTGCAATTCCCCGCACCTAAAGAATTATTAGCAGGAAGTGCATAGGTTAATGGATCATTTTGAAGCTTTCAATATCACCACAATCCCTAGAGAAAATACTATTCTTGTTGATTCTCTGGCCACAACTGCTTCAAGGCTGTCACCTCTAGAATACTATGAAGCCTCCTGATTCACTATGGAACTACTCTACAAACCATCGGTGCCTAAGAATATTTCTAATCGGAAAGTCTTTGAAGGATATGAACAGATAATAAAATTCTTGACTAACCAAGATAATTTCATAGATTTGGCCATTGACGATGAGGTATTCCAGGAGAAATTGACAAAAACTGATCCTCAGATAGGCCATCCTATTGACAGATCGAAATCTCACACCATCTCAAAAGGGATAGCTAATATAGAAAATCTATTTGATCTGAAAGAACGATTTAGGGGGCCTAAAAACGCAGAGACCGGTAGCTCCTGTCCCCTGCATGAAACTATAAATATCGGAACCCCTTAAAACCCAAAGAATGTGAATCTTGACAAGACTATATCTAAATAGGAAAGAAAGGCTTATCTCAAACTGTTCAGACAATATCAAGATGTCTTCTCATGGTCCTATCGAGATCTGAAAACTTATGACACTCATATCATTCACCACACTATACCATTCAAAATTGAGGTGAAACCTTTCCAATAGAAGCTCTGAAAGTATCACCCATCCCTGGAACCTCTCATGTATCAGGAATTAAAGAAATTTTTAGATGCCAAGATCATTTTCCAGGTTAGGCATTTCGTGTGGGTAGAAAATCTAGTTCCTGTGAGGAAAAAGTTTGGAGAAATTTGCTTATGCGTAGATTTTAGAAACCTCAACAGAGTTTCAGAAAAGGACAATTACCCAGTTCCACCAATAGAGAAACTCCTACAGACCATGTCTAGCTCGGATATTTTCTCTCTACTGGACGGTTTCTCAGGTTACAACCAAGTCCTGGTTTCGGAGGAAGATCATTTAAAAACTACCTTTCGAACCAAGTGGGGAACCTTCGCTTATAAACACATGCCTTTTGGTTAATCAACGCAGGAGAAACCTTCCAAATGGCCATGGATGTATCATTTTGGGGACTAATCAACAAGTGTGTGGTAGTGTATCTAGACGACGTAACTTTGTATTCAAAGAACAGACAAGAGCACATCCAACACTTAACTCAAATTTTCGAAAGGTGTAGGAGATATGGTATATCCTTAAATACCAAGAAAACTATTTTTGGCGTCGAGGAAGGTAATCTGCTAGGCCACATTATATCTCAAGCATGCATTCACATAGACCCAGAAAGGATTAAGACCATAGCTCAACTCCCATTGCCTCACAACAAGAAAGTTATGCAGTCTTTTTTCGGGCAAATCAATTTCGTAAGGAAATTCACTCCCGATTTCGTGCAAACTATCAAACCCTCACAAAAGATGATTCACAAAGATGTTGAATTTAAGTGGGATGATGAACGAAAGGATGCTTTCAGTAATATTAAAACTGCTATATCCCAAGCCCCCGTGTTACGAAGTCTCGATTTCAATAGGGATTTCTTCCTGTATACTTTCGCCTCCAACTAGTCATTAGTTGCAGTATTGACTCAGAAGGATGATGATGACAACAAGGCTATGGTGTCATTCATGAGCACTTTTCTCCAGGGAGTCGAACTTAACTATCCTGTTTTTGATAAACATGCCTATGCGTTATATAAGGCAGTAAAGCACTTCAGGTCTTACATCCTCAAGAACCACACCAAAGTGATTGTGCCTCACCCTACGGTCCTATCCTTGTTTACTCAGCAAGACATGGGGGAAAGAAGAGGGAATTGGATGGTAGTGGTCCAAGAATTTGATCTATATATAAAACCTGGCAAACTAGTTAAAGGGAAAGGGTTGTGCAAACTTGCAGTTGAATCCCAGGACCAAGTAAATGAAGATTTTGGATGGGAGAATGAAATGACATTATGGTGTGGTGAAGCTTCATACATTTCCCCAAGGCCCGAGTCTTGGTATGAGAATTTGACTTATCTCCTACACCATGGAACTTGTCCAAAAAATCTCAACCCGAGAGAAAGGAGAACTCTCAGGTTAAAGTCTGCACAATATCGCCTCATAAATTCGATACTCTTTCGGATTAATTATGATGGGGTACTCTTAAGATGTCTCGAACGTGAAGACACAAACAAAGTTATGAAGGAGCTCCATGATGGCCCTGCCGGTGGAAATTTTGTAGGAAACACTATTGCTCATAAGATACTGAGAGCTGGCTATTATTGGCCCACCTTGTTCAAAGACACTCACACCTACGCTAGGAACTGTAAAACTTGCCAAATAAGCACTGGGAGAGAGAAGAGAGCAAAAATCCCACTCCAACCAGTGACTGTCTCTAAGACTTTTGAGAAATGGGGTTTGGATATCATAGGAGAAAGTGGGCAGAGGCCATCCCTCTGACTCATGTAAACGAGAAGGTGGTTATCAAATTCATAGAACAACAGTTGATCACAAGGTTTGGTGTCCCTTCTGTTCTAGTTTTTGATAATGTAGCTTATTTTTCTACCACTCTATTGACAGAGTTTTCTCTAGACAAAGGGATCATAATTAGGTACTCTGCAAATTATTATCCATGGGGAAACAAGGTGGAAAAATCAACCAATAAGAACCTAGTGAGAATATTAAAAAATACGGTTGCAAATAACCAAAGGAATTGGCATAATCTACTCCATAAATCTCTATGGTCTGATAAGGTCACACCCAATGAAGCTATAGAAAATTCTCCGTACTTTCTGATTTACAGACAATAATCCATTCTCCCAAATGGGCTTTATCTTCCATCTCTTCAACTAGCACGAGATTCCAACGGGAACCCTCATCGGTCATACAACAAAGAATTGATACTCTTCTCATGCTAAAAGAAGAGAGAGAAAAGGCTAAGTAAAAGTTTCTATCTCACCAAAAGATAGTGAAAAGATGGTTTGATAAGCATAAGGCTAAAGAGAAAATTTTTGAAGTAGGAGACTTAGTTCTAAAATGGGACAGATCAAATGAGCCAAAAGGGAAGAATTCTAAGTTTCAGAATCTGTGGCTTGGACCTTTCTAGGTGGTTGAGAAGATTGGGGAAGACACTTATCGGTTACAGAATCTGAGGGGGGAACCTTACGCCCTCCCAGTAAATGGCCAAGCCCTCAAACAATATTTTCAATAACAAAAAAAATATAAATAAAAATAAATAAATAAATTGTTTTAGTGTTTTCATGATTGCGAAATACATTTTTGTTTTCTTTTGCTTTATGTATTTCTGTGCTTTTGAAAGTTGTGTTTAGAAAGACAATGGTTTACCTTAAGTCATGCAACATAGCGAACTCTGTTTCGAACTCATCGCTCACATACAACACAAGAAGCATCAAGGAACTTGCAGTTTCTTTGAGGAGTCCTCTGTCTGACCGGTGAAAATGAACAACTTTGGAGAAATGTCAGAAGTGTCTGCTTAGTGTCCTGGTAAGACCTTAAGGAAAAGAAGGAAATTTGGAAAGGACTACATGAACCCAAAACACAAAGCTAGCAAAGGATTCACCTTGACCATCTCACTTTGCAAAATAAACAGACATCATCCTCTCCCACTCGCCCAAGGCATAATGCCGGAATAAAGTCGATATTATCAAAAGAGTGAACAGTAGGGGAGGGTATGCAGATATCTCCACTGGGGCTATGGATTCTCTCTGGCAGCGGAGCATGGTCTGTGATGTCGGGGTGACTCCGTCAGGGCTATGGACACTTGTTGGCAACAGAGAAACACCAAAGCAAGTGAGTAGAGGTAACTAAGGGCTTCATTCCAATGAATGCTTTTCTAGAATTTTGTAAAAAAGGGGCATGATTCAGGGTTACAGGAAATGAAGGAGGAATAAAGGTTAAAATCCCACGGGCAAACCCGGAAGCATCAACCAAAGAATTTCTAATGCAAAGGTAAAAGGGGTTCTGATTTAAAACCAGTTAAAGTTCTCCATCATCTTTCATATCAACCGAGCGTGAAGAAGGAACAAAGATTATACTTTCGCCCAGTAAGTCACCATTTGTTGAGCACTCAACACACCCTAAAAATCATATCTCAATTTTTTTTTTTTGGGTACCACTTGATCTTTGCATTGTCTGAATTCGACCTCAATATGAAAATGTTTCTTGTGCTTATCACTTTGTTTTTCATTTTAGTTTTTTAAGTTTTCTTAAACATGCGATAAATCTACAACTTAAAGAACTAAAGAATTGACAGCCAAAACTTTTCCCAACGCGCTCGCAAACTCAGCATCGTAAAGAATTATAGGAGGAAGAAAATCACTCGGGAACACCGCAGTTGCTGACCGTCAATCCTCATCAGCGTTGGTGAACGAACGTTTTCTTTTGCGAACGAACTTCACCAAGGATATCGCTAATGACCGATTCCTTCGGCATCAACGAAAGTTTAAAAGAATAAGCGTTGAACGAAAATGAAATAATAATCGTTGATCGCCGACTTCTGAAACATTTTCGGTATCAGGAGATTCGAAGGACGATAACCCACAAAGAAGCTACGTGCTAGTTTTATTTCTAAAGGTCAATCCCCGATACTCACCCGACATCGACAGTGGCAATGTTAAGCTTAGTTTAGCATGTTCGACTTAAACAAAGTCTCGAGTTCAACCATTACCCACGAACTAAGTTCCAGGTTTTATTTAATGAGTCTTGAGTCAGTGACGCCACGTCAACATCAATCGACATCGGGAGTTTTTGTTAGGAAAATATCAACCAAAATATAAAGCAACTCAGAGCTATGCTAATTATAAAATCAGGGTTAATTTACAAGAAGCTGAGACAAGAACAAAATAGTTTTACGCACAAAGAAGGAAACAATGCATTCAATTGTTATGACTAGAATCCTTTCAACAAAATTTTGAAGTTTTATATATTAATATTCCCGTCGAGTTCAAGTTACATACAATAAACACTACCAACACCTTTTGTCCAACAGACCCGGTCACATTGAGAACGTGAAAATTTTCACAACAAACGGAAATTTATCAAAATTATGCGTAACGTCTGAGAAAACAAAACAATGCCTACCATTCATGTCTCTTATGCACGTGGATTTTCTCCCGGGCTGCTCCACGCGCCTTGTGGTGTTTTCATGTTCTTTTCTTTCGATACCCTTTGAGATTCGTGTAGCTGCACGATCATATCTTGTTCTTCCCAAAGCTATCTTTTAATCCAGGTTACATTACCTTCACGACCTTGCGGTACTGACACCTCATGGTTCTCTTCCCCCAACTGTCGTCGTAACTCTCTATTCTCCTAGTAAAGTTAAGCTATGGAAAGTTGTGCTTGTTCCAACTGCTGGTTAGGATCTCGAGTGTTAGAACCCCATGTTTCCATCCTTCTTGTTCTGCCCCGCTTCCCCGACTTGTGTTTTCGACCGGTTCGAGCAAGATATCGCACATTAAGGACTCTTCGACAACTGATCGTGCACACGATTCAACTGGATTTTTGTGTTCCCTAGCTTCCTTTTTTTTCCGAGGCCTCTCTCTCCTCCGCGGTATCTGTTGTGGAGGGAGCGTGTTCTCCAACCTGCGTCCTTCCAGCGTAGTTTCTTCCACTTCGATATCCACACGGAGCGACCCTATGGCTTTCGTGCGAAGGTTAGAATTTTCCTTTGGAACCTCAGGAATACCTACTGCAGATAAGAATGAGTCCCATGCATGTTGGGGCCCAGGCCTGGTGCTCTGATTGCCCCACAGACCCCGCCTCACATTTTGAGGAGATCCCATGGCGCGACAACGTATTTTCTTAGACATTCGTGACTGGACAAAAGACCAAAACACAGAGATTGATCGAATTGGGCTCACAAGATGAATCCCCACTTGTGCATAAGCTCAGCGAAATGAATAGAAATCTTATAGAACATCTAGAATTTATAACGGAGTAGGGCAGCGAGCCGAAGCGTGCCAGGGGACATTGAATGCCTTGCCATAGGACATTTCAAAGAATTTTTGTGCGACATCTGCGCGATGCCTATGAATGAGGGCATGCGAGATGCATCCAATAGCAATTGCGTAGGATGTGTGGTATGCTCATCTTGATTTTTTTCAATCCCCCTAGCCTCCATAATGAGCTGATGATGGTCGATGCACTTGCTGATTCAACTCTCGTGAGAGAAATCAGCCTCGATTGGAAGAATTTAACGACTTCACTTATAACAGTATCCGATCTTTTGGGAACTTAATCGTACTTTTGGCACATGTTCGGCTTTGACATCCTTTCCCTCCCCCAAGGGCCAACTGACCACTGGTGTGACTTTGACTCTCATGGTTTTCGTACCTGATCTACCATGCTGTGGCGCGTAGATGTAACCCACCCCAACTGAAGAAAATGGAGGCGCCAACAAAGATGGTACCGGTAATCTGAAAGGTTGCAAAGATCACGTAAGTATCAAACAACCATGATTAGCGAGCTTTACAGGTATGCATCAGTCTATTTTTCTTCCCGCTTATGTTTGTCATATATTTTGTTGAGTATTGTCCTATAATCAATTTCTAAAATGATTTTAATCCTGAGTGCAGGAAAGATATCTCTGACTACTAAGAAACATTGTCTATGTGACTTGACCGAGGAGTTCGGGAGAAACTAAGTTTGAAAAATCAACAAAGGGTTGAAGGATATCAGACTCCCTGAGTTCGGCACCCCCGAAAACTTTGTCGACTTGTGCGACATAGTCGAATCGCATACCAAGCAAGATTTATTGTGGGCCGAAGAGCTAGCGAAGGTGGTCGACACAATGCCAGGACAAGTGAAAAGAGTTATAGAACATCCAATTAGAGCTTGAACTGTGCTACAACATTTAAACACCAGTCTAGTGAAGTACCGAGCGCATGCGGTGGAGGTCAGAGGAATTTATACAACTCCAATGGAACAACACAGATTTTCATAGGCCCAAACTTGTGAGGAACTATTTATTAGTTGGTCAAAGTATGAGAAAAGTCACCCTTTCAAGTGATATCTCGAGTTGACTGATAAAGAAACTGTTAGAAGAGGACGCCACATGGCGAATTTTGTTTTGTTCAAACTACACTTTCCACATGACCAATTAGTTGAGAGGTCGATGGTTGTTGCAAGAACTCTTTCTTTCTGGTTGTTTAGAATTATTTTGGAGCTCCCTTTGAATTGAGAAGTCTTTTTGGACCAAAGACAAAGTTATTTTCATCAAATGCATGTGATTGGACGTGGATAAGAACTATTTCCTATCTCGTTTCATGAATGTTGTTGTAATGAGTAAGAGCTATTTAATCTATTGTCAATTTATCTGGTGCAATATTTTTTTTTCTTTACTTTAATGATGAAGATGAATCGTGGTGTTATTATGTGATGGATGATTAAGTAGGTGAATTATTTTTCTTGCCATTGTCTTATTGCATAAGTGTTTTCTTTCTGGTAATTAGTTTCTCAGACAGTAATTGGATGCACATGGCTAATGTATTAGTACTAGGCCTGTGGTGTAAAATTGTTGTCTGCGTGCTTGAGCAATGGGTTATCCCAAGTTCATCCTCTTCCCCAGTAGTTAATCTTAATTCTATTTTGTTGCCAAGTTGGTTTATACCAACTTACATCTCATATCGGTCCCACCCAAGAGAAAATACGAAAAAGTGATAGTCTTAACTGAAGGAAGAGCCTTCACAAGAAAACATAAAGTCCATCGATAATTTGTCTGTATCGCAAGATCTGGAGAACCATTCCACTATTAAACATTGTAGAGTCTAATTGGGCCTCGGTGGTGGGTTTGGTTCCTACTATTGAATTAAGGGACATATGACCCATCAACACAACCAACAGGTACAATACCCGAGCAGGAATAGAAAAGAAGGAACAACGCCCGAGCAGGAGGTGTGGTGGGTCGTCCTAGTGTGGAACTGCGAGTGCGTCCATGGAGGTGAGGTGGGTCACAGAAGCTGCAGCTGCAAAAGGTTTAGGCAGGCTCCCGAATTTTCACTCATTTGTCTCCAATAGACAGGAAGGTATTGTCATGTTTCTCATTATGTGTTTCTTTTTTCTTGTCCCCTATGGAAATGACAATACATTCAACACACATAAAAAATTGACTAGAGGTACCTGTCTCGGGTGAAACAAACCATTTAGGTCAAGTGAAAATTTCCTCTAAAATCAAAGCAGGGAAGTGGGTTTTGTTCAATGCCAAATAGTTTCGGGGTATTTTAAAATATAGATCTACTCGTCTAAAATGGGAACATACAAGGAAAAAATTGGCCCTTCGTAATAAACTCTCAAACAAGCCTCTTTTGCAAAGGTGTAACAACAATAGGAATAAAGACAACAGTGATTATGTGTTGTACAACCCCACATTCACACCTCTCACATGGTCACCTGACTTGTATGTGCAAGAGTTACTAAATGCCAAGAGGCGATTGTAGGTTTTGGAAGTCAAAGGGCATGAGAGAGACCTTCAAATCCAACTATTGACAGTAGAAAACAATAATTTTTTAACAGATCAAGTGACACTATTGCAACAAGTCCTTTTGGAAGCTAAGGCTGAATGGAAAGGCTTGAAGGAGGCCGTCCAAATCAGAGAAGATTCTGTTGTGGAAATTAAAGAGGGGATGAACTCTAAAACACTCAAAGTTGAAGGAAAAACATGTGAACAAGCATACATCCATGGAGTGAAAGCAAGGGATGAAGAGAAAGGGGATTTTACAAAAAAATCCAAAACTTGGGCACAAGTCATTAGCAATTCTGCCCATAAGGAAAAATAAACACACAGCAAGGGGGACGCCATGCAAAGTAGATAAAACAAGGAAAGACAAGGCAGATCAGCAAACATAATTATCAAAGGTGTGAGAGAGTATGGAAAAAATGAGTTTACTCTTGACCTTGCAAGTAAATTTTTGAAGGACAAGTTTCTTTGGCAAGGTCGAATTTTCCAAGCATGGAGGGTGGGTAAGCCTAGTGGTGAGAGAGCTAGGCCCATAAAAGTCATCATGTCAAGCATACGTGACAAGAAAAATCTCCTAGGCAAGAAGCAACTCTTGAGAGGCTCTCGCTTTTTTCTAGACGAAGATTTAACTATTAAACAACAAGAGGAAAGAAGGGAAGAGTTGTCGAAGGTTAGGGAAAGAAGGGATGAGGGAAAAAGGGCATGGTTGTTCAAAGGAAAAGTTGTTATTTCCTTTTTCGGTCCTCATTCTAAAACGGGACAACAAGATGGTAGCCAAGAAGAGACAACAATTTCATTAGTAGGAAAATATGAAACAAGGCCAGTATGGAGAAATAGGGGTGAAGACTCAACTTTGAGTCTTGTAGACCAAAACAAATAGCAATCAAATTACTCCCAGGTTTCCTTAAGATTAGTTTGTTGGAATTGCAGAGGTTATCCTTGGAGGTGGGGACGTGGGTTAGGACCTATCGCGGAAGACAGAGACATAATTTTTCTATTGGAAACACATGAGCATGAAGGGTGCAAGACACCTATGTTTGAAGAGTATGTGAAGATGGCAGTGTGGAAAAAAACAGCTGAAAATGGTAAAGGACATGGGGGTATCATGGTCTTAGTGAAAAAAAAAAAAGGTCATCTCATTCAGTTAGAAAGAGAAGACTCAGATAAAAAAATCATTTGGTTTAAGATATCATAAAATGGTAAGATCATTAGGATTGCAGCATGTTATTTTACCCCACAAGTTTCAAAAACTTACAAAAATAGGGGGCTTGACCACAAAGACCCCTTTGCAACCTTAAAAACGATATTACAACGTAATCTCAACTAAGTGAAGTCCTTATAGTGGGTGATTTCAATGCTAAGACAACATGTGAACACGCTAGTATTCTTCGTTGTAAGGAAGACTGCAACCCCATTTGACTTACAGAAGAAAGAAATCATCAGTGGAAAAGAGTCTCAGAGGACAACAAAAGATGCAACTTTTTTGGGGAACAACTGCTTACTTTATGTGGGGCATTTGACTTAATCATTTGTAATGGGTTGGCTAGATGGGCAAATTCTGGCAATTTCACCTGCAATACCTACAATGGAGCAAGTGTAGTAGACTAT
Organism: Picea engelmannii; assembly: GCA_009831015.1. NCBI lineage: Eukaryota > Viridiplantae > Streptophyta > Pinopsida > Pinales > Pinaceae > Picea > Picea engelmannii. Next base: position 73,037 of record ML809855.1, read on the forward strand.
GCAATTTGCTCACATGGATTGTGTGAGAAAATGGAGGAAGTTTTGATTGGTGAACAACTGTGGGAGTTGAAATCTGATCATAAACCGATCTATTTAAGTCTAACTTGGGCTGAACAACAACAACATGGGAATAAAAATCAACACATTCAACAACCTCCTTCAAAGGGCAGAATTATGTTGACTCAAAAAAACTATAACACCTTCAAGATAGCGCTAAAGAGGTTGTTTAACAAGGAGAAAATTCCATCCCAGGGCCTTCATAGCCATGAGATAACAAATTTAATCCAAAGCGTACTTACAGAATGCAAAAGAGCAAAAAATAGGAAATCTGAAACAAACTACTTTTCAATTAATGTTTGGTTTGATGAGGAATGCAAAATAGCAAGGAAAACTTTGAAAGAGTCAAGCCAGAAAGAAATAAACATAAAATCTTACAAGCAAATTGTAAGAAAGAAAAAAAATGATTTCATGATCTCAAGGAGGGAGGAACTAATCTTCTTGGGGAAAAATAACCCCAAGTTATTTTGGAAGGAACTCCAAACAAAAAAGAAAAAAACTGAAAATAATATCACAGCCTATCAATGGTTCGAGTATGCAAAGAAACTTTATGAGCAATATCCTAAGGTGGACCCCCCTCCTTTGGTCAACACTAATACTAAGCTCTTCATCGTGCAAGAAATTGAGATGGGTATCAAAAAGTTGGGTGTTGGAAAAGCAAAATATTTAGTTGAACTCCAAGTAGAATATCTAAAGTGGGGTTCAAAAACTCTTGCACCTCACATTATGAAAATTTTCAACAACATCATTCAGCAGGGATTCCCTACAGATTGGACAATGAGCCTAGCAATACCGCTTTTCAAGAGTGGGGATGTCAACAATCCCTCTAACTATAGGACCATAATGATAAACCCCTTGTTTGCAAAGTTATTTGGAAGTATGCTAGAAAATAGAATCAGCAAGTGAGCAGAAGAAGGGGATAAGCGTGCTAAAGGGAAAGCAGGTTTCAAACCTAAACACTCAACGATTGATCACAGTATAACTCTAAGGAACATCATTAAAAAAGTGTGGGAGAAAAAAGAGGAAGTCTTTTGTTTCTTTGTCGATTTCAAAAAAGATTTTGAAACAGTCCCTAGAGATAAGCTTTGGCATAGAATGGAGGAACCTGGGGTTCCTATACATCTTAGAGCAGTCGTTCATAGGCTATATGAGGAGGTTAAAGTCAAAATTAGAATGTTAGCTGGTATCTCCGAAAGTTTCAGGAGCGATATAGGGGTCAAGCAATGGTGCCCATTGTCCCCTACCCTTTTTGGTTTATATATAGACAAACTTGAAGAGTGGTTAAACTCACAAGAGGGTGATGGTGCTGTTTTGGGTGATTTTGTGATGATTCTTCTTTTGTATGAAAATGACCTTATTTTGATTGCTAAATCCTCTCTTGGGTTCCAAGAACACTTAACTTCCCTTGAGCACTTTTGCAGTACAATGGGGATGCAATTCAATACTAGCAAGACGAAAGTGGTGATTTTTTCTAGCAAAATAAAACATAAGCAACATAAGTTCTACTTTGAAGGCAACACTCTTGTAGAAGTGGCAGATTACAAATACCTTGAAATTGACTTCAAAATAAATCTAAGTTGGGAAGGTTGCAGAAAAAAAAGAACTTTGGGAGGTTGGAAAGTGTTCTATGGTTTTCAAAATAGGTGCAGAGAAGTGGAGCTGTGGGATTGGAAGACTATGCAAAATCTCTTTGGGCTTTTAGTGATCTCAGTGGTTTTATATGGTTGTGAAGTGTGGGCCAGCAACACAACTGACTTACAATGGAAGCAAATTGAGAAGATTAAAAAACGCTTGATCACAAACAAGTTTAAAATTAAAAGTTCAGTCCCTTATGATATCATGCTGAGTGAAATGGGGGTTTCTCCTATTGAAACAATTGCTATGGTGCATCTCATAAGATATCTAAAAAAAATTGAGCAAATGGAAGACAGTCGATGGCCTAAGGTCGTCTTCAATGACATATTGTGCAAAAGAAAGAAGACGTGGATGCAACAAAATATTAAATGGCTTAATAAATGAGATATCCACTTGAACAAGTGCCCTACAAACAATAAAGAGATAAAGGCTTTTGTTATTGATAGGTTCCACAAGCGAACTTGGGATAAAGGGATTGGGAGAAAGAAAGAGTATTATATTGAAGAGTTTAACCCCACATACAATCATCATCAAAAAACGTACATAGAGGCCAATATTTCTTGGAGATCCAAAATGCGTATTGCCTAATTAAGAACCAATTCCCATAACTCCGCTGTGAAACTGGGCGTTGGAAAAGACCAAAAGAAGATTGGGAAGAAAGGGTGTGTGTGTTCTGCACCTCCAGAAAAGTGGGAACACAAAAACATTTCATCTTAGAGTGTGAAGCCTTCAAAGATAGCAGGGATAGCTATATCATTATCTTGACATCTAGCTCTTGGAATAACTTATTCAGCGAGGGGACAGTGGAGAAATTGGGGGAGCTCATCATCAAGTTGAACAAGAAAAGGGTTGAATTGCAGAAATTAGTGTGTGAGGCGGTCTGTCCCATAGGCTATTGTTAGCCTCATGGACGTTAAAATCATTTTCTTTCTTTCTTATCTATTTTTCTGAAACATACCTGAAGTAGATGGGAACTTTTTGACACAACTTCCACCGCATCTCTACTAAAACAACGATAAAAGAAAGTTGTGGTCGACAAAACCCAACGCTGGAGTTGAATCTCCAAAACTGAAAAGGATTGGATTATGGTGGAAATTTTGCCAACCCAAGTCTTATTACTAAATTGACATCGGTTTTGAAATATATATATATATATATATATATATATATATTTGCAAAGGTGAATGCTTTTACAGGGAATTTAGAGAGGAGACCGTCATATTGGACTATCATTTTCTTATATTCATGTAATGTTCTAATATTAAATTTTAGTTGGCTTACAAATCTCATAAATTATTATTTTTTTTTTTAAATAAAAAAGGGGGGAGCCTGCTATATTAGATTATCAAAAGACTATAACAAGATATACAGAGTCATGGGTCTAAGTCACCAAAAATGTTGCCGGAAACCGGAAACCAGCATAGGTGCATAGCAAATAACAGTTGTATAATAGTAGCATCTGTCCTGCCCGGAGGAAACCAAGACAGATGTCTATAGTCTAGAAGAGCATAAAACAGTAGCATAAAAATCTAAAAAACCAAGATAACATAAAAACCTAGGTACCCGGTGACCTGTCGCCATCGTCGGTCTTCCACATGGACCCAGCCGGGATGGAAAAAGACTGCACGCAGAGGGGGCACTTTCGTCGAGATGGAACACTAGAGTAAGCATCGAGAAGCATGTCCAGGCACTGGCCCATGAGGAGGGCATGATGCTCCAGGTCAGACATGTGGCCTCGGAGCTCGAACACCAGGGACAGGTGCTCCTCACGGAGGAGAAAGCCATGCAGACCGCCACCCTCGTCGTCGAGCATCCTCTGCTTCGCACCATCCTCCGCATCCTTTCCCATCAAACGATTGTTATCCACTTCCAACGCCGCTTCAAGGTCCTGCCAGGGAACCTCTTCCACAATGCATCCAGGAAACTCGACGTCCAAACCCAAATTGGGTTTGCTTTCCTCTCTGCAAGACCTCACTGTGGCGCGGGGCACCTCCACTGTCGTCAGGTCCTCCAAATTCGGGTCTTCCTCCACGATACAGGCGGGATACATATCCTCAGTACCATCCTCCTTCCTAGCAGTGTTCGCTTTGCTGCAGCCAGCTCCCTTTTCGACGATGGTGGAGAGCAGAGCCAGTTGCTCTGCCCGAGCCTTCTTTCTAAGCAAGGAAGTCGCCATTGCCAGAGCACCTTCGAATTGCTCTTTACGCCGCCTCTACGTCTTGTGGGCATTCCAAGCTAAGCCTCGACAAGGTCTTCCTCTTTTCCTAGCCATAGTTTCCTGGGGGTGAGTGAGATTGCAGAGCGTTCGCAGAGAAAAGCACGAAAGCCAGGACACGGGCGGTGGCCAATTCAGAGCACGAGCAGGTCGGCTCTGTTTCAGCACGCCCGAAGACAGACTGCTCGAAAAATCCTTGCCAATGAGCCACGAAAGGATGGTGAGCCAGGGCACAAGGAGCGCGGATCTACACCAGAGCCTCCAAGCGAGGAGCAGAGTCGAGGCCGGAGCATATGAAAACACATAACCAGACGCCAAGAGCCCATAACCGCCTTTAACCTCAAACATGCTGAGTACACCGAGCTCGTAAATGGTCGCTCGAGGGAGGAGTCCCTCCATCGTTGATTTGCTGCTATGGTCGTCCAGCATCGTAAATGCAGATGCGTGGGTGGCGACCATCAACATTTAAACCCAAGCTTAGTGCTAAGCCTGTTGTCACCCCCTCGCCGCGTGTCACCCCATCCGAGGAAATCTCATAAATTATTAAAATATCATTGTATTAGCAATAAATTAAAAAATTAAGATTCATAAAGCTCATTTTACATACTATAAAGCATGTAAAATGAGCTTTCTAAATTTAGTATGTACAAATTTATATAAAATTAAGATTTAGATAATAATAATATATACTTTATATAAAAAATATAAACATTTTATTCATAATAAATTTGTATAAACTAAAATTAAAAATATGGTAAATTTGTATAGAGTGAAGTTAATAATGTGTATTTTATATAAAAATATATAAACAATTTCTATATTATAAAATTATATAAATTGAAATTAAGAATATGCAATATTTTTTATTTAATAAATTTTGTGTTTGAAAGTTTAAAATAAATATTAAATTTTAATATTTATTAATGATGATGGTGATTGTTAAAGTCCATTGAAATCAAAAATAGTAAATAAAAAATACTTTTTAACTCAAATGAATTTTAATATATAATTAAAAAATAATTTAACAAAATTTGTGATTAAATAAAACTCAACAATAAAACTTAAATTAAAAAAAATAAAATTGTGATTAAATAAAACTCAACAATAAAACTTAAATTAATTTAAGTAAATATTTAACCTTGTATAATGGTTGCTGCAAAGCGATGAATGATGAAACCATCAAACAATCTTGACAAGATTCATCCAAAATCGAATATAATATAATTGTTCATTGACTAATAATAACAATCAATAATATCAGTCCAAAGTAACTCGCGGTTGTTTAGCCAATTTGGAAGCCGATTCGTATAAATAAGTTAAAAAGACAAAAATATATAATAGTTGGGTGGCCAAGCCAATTAAAGAAAATCCCGGCGTCCAATTCTGAGGCTGAGTGCCAGACGCATTCTAAATTTCAAGACACAAGATGTGGTTAAGCTGTAGATATGGCATTTTTTATTTATTGAAGTCAACTAATCCATTGAATAGGATCTCTAAATCAATGAATAAATGACCATTATAACTCAACCAGATCTGATGCTATTAGTGAATTTTTAGGATTTTGTTAGTGAGAGCATAATATTGTTTTTATTTTTAATTATTTATGTTTTAGTGAATTATTAAATTATAGGTTTTAAAATGTTTTTGAAAATTCTGATGCTGTTGTTATTTTCAATTATTTATGTTTTAATGAATTATAAAATTATAGGTTTTAAAATGTTTTTGAAAATTATGAATTTTATTGTTAATTTTTTTATTTTTAATTAAATAAAAAGTAAAATTACTAACAAAGTTGATTTTTTTTTCACAGGAAACAGATCTACTGTTCTATTAGAATCAAGTGTTCTTTATGGTTACAAAAAAGATCTATAAGATCGTAATATCTCCTCAAAATCTTGATATGTTGATCTCAACTTTGAGTGTGTTCTAGATAGTATCTATTGAGAGTTGTCAATTACTTACATGTCATACTTTTACTTAACAAAAAGAGAATAACTACCATCCTTCTAGTGTTTGGTTACACTGTAATATAGCACTAGAAAATCATAAAATTGTTTGTATTTACAACATTTCCTTTGTGGATTTCCTCATAAAAAAACCATCCCTGGGGCTGTCAAGCTTTTTTGGAGAGTTGATTAGCAACTCTGTTGAATTCTCTTTGAATATGCATAAAGTGGATATCTTCAAATCTCGTCTTTAAGCATAATATTTGTTCTTTCTAGTTGAGTAAATAAAATAGATTCAGATTTGAGCAGTCATTAATCTAGTCGATAGTGACTTTGGAGTCACCTGCTGCCATCATATTCTTTATGGATAATCACTCTGCAAAGAGGAGAAGTCCCCAAAGTCCTAGAATTTCAGCATTCATATTATTGCCCTTACCTCCTGCAAAGTGTGTTTTATAACTATAATGAGCACTTAATTTTATGTAAATTCCAGCACCACAATTCTCATTAACAGTTGCACCATCAAAAAACCCTATTGGTTTCTCATCAAAGAAGACTGGGTTTAGAATATAGTCCATTTTCTCCACTTCACCCGTGTCTTTGTATTCTTTAATGTCGAGTAGAATACTGGAGATAGTTCTGGAGTCCTCTCTTTGCCAATTTTCAAACATGGTTTTGTTCCTGTATTTCCAAATTCTCCAACTAACTAGAAAAGGAATATATCTCATCCTTGTAAATTTTGTAAACCAGTGTAATAAATTTCTATCAAGAGTAGACTGCATCCATGAATCTGATAAATTGAGGGAAATTAAAATTTCTTTCTAGATTTTTTGTGTGGTTTCATAGTGTATGAGCAAATGTTCTGTAATCTCATCATCTTAGAGACATAAACCGGAAACAACATGACCTATGCCTCCCTTTTTCTTATAGTTTGCACCAGTAAGGATATAATCTTTTAAGCATAACCACATGAAACATACAATTTTACTTGGAATGTTAACACTCCAAATGGACTTATACCACCATTTACAGTTGCCAAAATGTGAATTACTAGCAATGCATTGATATGCTAAGTTTAATGAAACTGCTCCAGAAGCCCTATTCCATGACCAAACAAGTTTATCATTTGAGTTATTTAGAGAAACTCCATTACTCTTCAACATGAAAATGCACCTATGCCATTCATTTGGCAGATTTTCATTTAATCCCAGTTGATTGGAATTTATCCATTTTTGAGAAAGGTTTAGTGTATTTGAAACAACTACTTGAGCAATGGTATAGATGCCATTATTATTTAGGGTATGGATTAAGGGAGCATAAAGATTATAAGTAGAATTATCTCCAATGAATGGATATTTCCCAATAATAACTTGATTCTCGATCCCTATTTTCCAGGCCAATCATTGCTTGATGAAATGAAATGAGCTCATAAAATTTATCCAGAAATTTGAGGCATTAGGATAATTGAAATTCCCTTTTCTGATCCAAGAAATCAGATCGATTCCTTTTAAATATTTCCTTTTAAGTATTTGACTCCAAAGACTGTTGCCAAAGAGCCCTCTCCAACAAGATTTTGCAGCTAAAGATTTGGCGAACCAATAAATGTTCTTGATACCCCAGCCACCTAAAAATTTTGGAGTTGCAATGGTTTGCCATTTGGTTAAGTGAAATCCTGAAGATTTGTTTGCTCCATTCCATAAAAAAAATCGCCATTAGTTTTTGAATTTTGTGCAGAGTAGAGGCAGGAATCTTTGCTAAGTTGAACCAATAAACTGGAATACTTTGAAGAACAACTTTCACTAAAACCAGTCTTCCGCCTAGAGAGAGCCACCGAAAAGTCCAGTTGTTAATTGTTTTAGCAATCTTCTCAACCAACCAATTCCAATCCACAATTCTGTAACTATTTGGCTTTAAAGAGAAGCCTACATATTTCATACCTTCCTCCAAGTTTTTGAAGGGAATGTTAAACTCTGAAAAATAAACTTTGTTTGAGTCTAGAGTCTATATTCTGAGTTAGAAAAAATGACTTTTGGCAATTAACCTCCATACCCGAAGCTGTACAGAACATTGTTAAAATGTGTTTAAAAAACAACCAGTCTTTAAAATCCCCACTTCCAAGGATTAAGACATCATCTACAAAGAGTAGATGTGACACAATGTTTGTACTAGTAACTTTGAGTCTGTGGAAGGAACCTTCATCGACAACTTTCCCAAAAGTCTACTGAGACATGCAACTACCATAAGAAACAAAAGAGGAGAGAGGGGACAACCCTGTCGTAATCCCCGTTGACTTTGAAAAAAGGCCGTCGGGGATCCATTGATTAAAACTGTCGTATTTACTGTGGAAATTCATGCCATGATCCACTGGGTGATTTCCAAATTTAAACCAATCTGAATTAACAACATTCTAAGGAAATTCCAGCTTACCTTATCGTATTCTTTTTTCAGGTCCAGCTTGAGGATAACTGTGTTGTGTTTCTTTGTCTTGGCTGAGAGTAAACATTCCTGTGTTATGCCAACAACATCGAAAATTAGGCGATCCTTTAAGAAACTGAATTGTTCATGTGAAATACAATCAACAAGTTTTGTTTTTATCCTTGTAGAAATAATCTTGGATATGACTTTGTACACGAAATTACAAAGTGTGATTGGCTTGAATTCATGAAAATTATTTGGCTTATTAACTTTAGGAACAAGAGAGAAGAATGTGGCGTTAAGAGAACCCGGAATAAATCCAGTAACTCTGGATTCTTCACTAGCTAAGTGGAGGTCTCTCCCCAAAATCTCAAAGAAAGAACTGAATATTTCTTGTGTCCAGCCATCGGGGCTTGGGCTTTTGTCCTTGGGCATCTTGAAGACAATGTCTTTAACTTCACTTAATGTAACAACTTTACCAATCTCTTCGCAGTCTGATTCACTAAAAAACTTAGGCATTAGTGCAAGGACTTTGAGTTGGCAGTTTGTATCTTCAGGCTCAATGGATCTAGATTGTGATTTGAAGTGTTCCAAAGCAATATTTTTAATTTCAGAATCAGATGAATGGAGAACACCTGAATCATCTTCAATATCCCATATTGTATTATGTTTCCTCCTCATAGTGGCATATTTATGGAAAAACTTAGTAATTTTATCACCATTGATGAGCCAAATAGCTCTTCTTCCGAGTCTCCAAGAATTTTCTTCAATAGCTAGTATCTTTTCTTTTTCTAGCTTCAAAACTCTAAGAAGGTTTAGGTCTTCTTGCTTGAAAATCTGTGACAGACACTTGTAACTCTAAGAAGGTTTAGGTCATCTTGGATTCTATTTGGAGCATATCCGATTGTAACTGTGTTTTTTTATCTCTTTGTCAATTAATCACTGCTTGTTTTAAATACTTTAGTTTTGAAACCAGAAGTTGTATGGAGGAGGAATCTGACCACTGACTTAAATCATACCACATTTTCTTGATGAGAGAAGAAAATTATGGATCTTTACTCCAAGTAGAATTGAATTTAAATGGTGGCTTAGTAATCTGAGAGGGGGAATCCAGTTGAAGGCAAATCAGATTATGATCCGAGATGTTTGAATTTATAACCCAGGTTCCGACCTTGACATTGTTGTTGAAAAGGGATTTGTCAATAAGGAAACGTTCCAATCTCTTTGCAATACCATCAAATACCATCTCTGCCATTACGCCAGGTGGGAGTAAGTTTGGTAGGTTGGACATCCACTGATCCAGCGAATTGGAAGTGACTTTAAAAGAAGTCTGAGAGTGGATTTGATCTTTCATTAGCCCCCCAAATTTCCTTTGAAGAAAGAGTGAAGTTAATATCACTGCCGAAGATAAGGCCCTTCTCTTCCAGTAAACTGGACTGAAAAATAGGGAGCCAAAATAAATCCCTATCCTTGTAGGAAGCATAACAGTTAAGAAACTTTACTTTTTTTGTTGAAGGTTTGATCCTACCTTCCCGATAAATACCTGCAAGGGTGTCCATAGTAGAGAGATCAACATATGTTGGATTCCACCCACACGGTAACCCACCTGAATGACCGCAAGGGTCCAGAGCCACAACATTCCAAGAGGGAAGACACTGTAGAAAAAGTCTGGAAGTCTTGTCTCTGCTAACAAAGGTTTCTTGGATGAAGACGATATCTGGTTTAACTTGAGAAAACAATTCTTTAAGGGAGACAATTTTAAGGCCCCCCCCAAACCCGCGAAGATTAAGGGAAAGAAGGATCATAAAGGAAACTTGGTATACGGCAGGCCTGCTCTAAGGGCCGAAGAGGAAGATAAATCAGAATCTAGTATCAAAGCAGTTGGGGGGGACATGGAAAAAGGGCAGTCTATAACTCGAAGAGTTAAATCTTTACAAGAAGCTATTCCTCCCTCTGTAGCTCTTGGATGTGCTTTTGGAACACGGGCTCTCACTTTTTTCCTAATAGTGACATTAGAACGAAGTGTGGCGGAAGGTGGAAGAATTGATAAGTTAGATATTGGGAGGGGTTTGGGATTGAGGGAGTCTACAGATTTAGGAAAAGGAAAGGGGGAAAGAACATTAGGAGTGTCAGGGGTAAAATAGGAAAGTGTAGGCTCCATCATAAGGGGGGGGTGGGAGGTGTTGAGTCATTAGCAACCAAAAAATTAACAGGATCAATCACAAAAAGATTCTTAATGAATAGAGGAGTAGCGTTTAAAGGAGTAGTATCAGAAGGGGAGGGGGTCAGCAAGACGTCCGGGTTTGCATAATCAAAACCCAAAGGCCGTGTAGCAAAAACAATGGGTGAATTTTTTAGATTTTTCATGAGTATAACCAGAAATCTCCAAATAAATCCAAAACCCATTTCTCATTACAAAACAGGTAATTAACTTCGTATGGGGTGAGATTATTAAAAAAAAAGGGGAAAAAAGGTTTCATCTTACCTAAAAAGGTGTCTATGTCGAAAGGACCCACTTTCGAGTCAACAGAAGGAGCAATAGTTGTCGTCGAGGGATCGGAGTTATGTGAGAAGACCATGGAAGTTTGGAAACTTGATTTGAGATGGCCCATTTTCCAGTAGACATGGAAACAGAAGGGTTCTTTCCAAAAATCGACCGATTGAAGGAAGTGGTTATCCCTAATGGTGATATCAATAGCGTCTAGTAGTCCATTATCTAGGTCAAGTTCTACCAGGAGCCATACCAATCTTTTTTGATGTTTGTGGAGCGACGACTCATCAAAAAATATAAACTTACCTACAGAGTTTGTGACAATTTCGAAAATCCGGATGGACCAGAACTCAATAGGGAAGTCTGGTAAGATCATCCAAAAAAACCTTTTTCTGAAATTTTCCTGAAGAGGATTGAACCCCGGATACCACCTTTTCAGCATCAAAACACCCTTACCGAAAATCCAAGGTGTTTCTACCATGTGAACAAGATCACTTTCAGACAGAAAGTGAAAAACCAACCACTGGTTTGTGAGGAGGCTAAACCTTGGACAGTAACCAAGGATGGGCTTCCAGACAAAAATCATCCACTTAGTTAGATTTCACATACTCATCCTTGCATAAAAAAACTTTCCACCGAGAGTTTTTTTCGTAAGTCCTAAAACTCTATCCAAGGATACATCACGACCGAGAACCTAGCAAGGCTTGTCTGCACAGGTCTTCCAACACTTTTTATTGCAGTTGAAATGTGCAATAGCACCAGTGGAGTGGTTGTGTCCAGCGCCATAACTTTGTAGGCATGAGGCTTGGGGAGCGAGAGCTAGCAAAGAGGAACCAGAGAAGGGAAAGGTTCAAGAGCGGGAGGAGAAATGGAACAATCCGCAGTGGAAGGGGCACTATCGAGAGGGAGAGCAGGAGGACTCTTGCCGATCACGTGAAGAGTGCCAAGTGGACAAGATCTGGGAGGAGACTTAGGCATCTGTCGAGTAGAAGGCAGGGAGAGTAATGCGAGAGTAAAGGAGCTGACATTGGTAGTTGTGTGTAATGAAGGGGTCATAGATCTAGCAGCAGACGAAGGAATAGGAGGCTGAGTAGTATGTACCTGACATTGACAGTCACATAAGAGTTTGTAAGACTCGTCAGCAAGAAAAAGGTTGTCATTTTCCCACAACTCTTCCTCGTCAACCCAAGTGAGGTCGAGTCTTTCCATCTACTTTAGAAATAAGTCACCTAGACTGAGCTCTAACCCCATCTAGTGAAAGACACCAAATGTGCCATGTCAGGGCTGAAAAGGTGACTGAGGCTACCTGACTCAGTGCAAAGTCACTGTGGGAACCCTAAGGGGCTTCTATTATTCCTTGTCTCCTCAGCCTTCCCCCCATTTTTTTTTCTTCTCTAGCTCATATTATTACTTATTCTTATCCAGCAGCTCTCTATTATTCCTTCCCGGTGACGGTTCTCTCTTCTTTCTTGGTGATGGAGGTAGGCGGGACTGGCCACTTTCTCTTGACCCTGGTTCGATGACATGGTGTTGCGATATGAGTGATGAATCTGGGGTGGGCGCCCGATGTGGTTTTGTCCTGATCTTCGTTCATTTTGGGCTTCCTCTTCGCCACTCCGACTCTTGCTTGCGGGGCGGGGAGCTTCTCTCTTGCTTGTTTGCGTGGTTCTATCCCGCATTCTTGGTGACTTGGTCACTTAGAAACCTACTGAAGAACTAGCTACGTCCGCCTCCATCCTCCTGGACCTACTAACAAAGTTGATTATACTTATCTCTTTAAAATATTCTAATGTAATAATGGTATGTAGTGTAAAACTAAAAGGCAAAGTTATTACCTCTTAAAACTATTTTAATGTAATAGTCTGATGTAATCTAAAGTTAAAAGGTAAAGTGATTACGAAACATTTAAAACTTATAATAATATATTATTTGTGTATAGTCTAAAAGAAAAAGAAAAGTGGGAGTGACTACTTCATACCTTTAGAAATGGAAATAGTATTTGAAATCTCCTCTCCACAACATACTAAATTAAATTAAATGTTAAGAAAAAGAAAAGTGGGAGTGACTACTTTGTACCTTTAAAAATGGAAATAGTATTTGAAACCTCCTCTCCACAATATAGTAAATTAAATTAAATGTACTAGACTCAAATTTCATATCGAATATCTTACAAGCCAATATCTTCTTATCTTCTTGCTAAAATAAGGAAGATGTTTTAAAAATAAATCACAAATAAATTCTAGATATCTTCTTGTAGGAATTTTTTTTAAAAGTAACTCACTAATCAATTCTTCTTCCTTCTTATAAAAAATAAAAATGATCCAAAAAAGCTATATCATATTGTCAATGACAGATACTATGTTATAGCTATTATATTTTTTGGATATTATATTATAAGATAATTTTATAGATAAAGAATAAATGACAACTAACATATTTTCAATGAAAAATACTATGTTATAGTTGTTATATTTCCTTTTTATAAATAACAACAACTGTTAAAGTAAAGTTTAGAAAACCCAAGCCAATTCTCTTTGTATCCTTATATTTCACTAATGAATTCTATGTTGGAATTGAGGAAACAATCAAAAGAGGTTAAATTTGGTGGTTCATGTAATGGTGGTAGTTCATATAACGGCGAAGACATTATATATATGTGTAGTCATGAGAGGCATACACAAGTTTTATAAATGGAAATATTGTAATGTTTAACTTTTAGCAATAAGAATAATGATACCTTGCCCCATGGATGTTTCCTTGGCATATTGTGAGGGTTTTGCCATGTAAATGTATGTCTTGTTGATTGTTATTCTATTATCTTTTTTTATCTTTTTTCGTTATTTCTTTGCAACTAATTTATTTTGCAAATTCTATGATTTTTTGGGATCATGTTCCAATAAGCGGTATTAGAGCCACGATGATTTGAATCAAAGGATGAAATCACCAATAAAAGGGAGAGTTGACCTGTGTGTAGAACTGTCTAGGCCTTTTACTTGTTGGCGATGTGGATTATTTGAAGTAGAGGATGAAATCATCAAGAAAGGGGAGAGTCAATCCATGTGGAGAACTATGTAGGTGTTTTACTTGCCAACGATGTGGATTAATTGAAGAAAAGGACAAAAAACACATAGAAAGGGGAGATTCAATCCATGTGGAGAAGTACCCAAAAAACAATATTTAGTGACTATGTTAGAGTTCAGTGTTTTTTCCACAGCATCAAATGGTGAAGGTTTCAAATCAAAAGTTCAAGGTGGAGAAATTCAATGGGAAGAATAACTTTGAGTCGTGGAACCTCAAGATGCGAAATCTGTTGGTGCAACAAGGATTGCACAAGGCATTGGCAGGAAAGACAAAGAAACATGAGAGAATGACTAACAAGGACTAGGAATATCTTGACACGAGAGCTCTTGACACAATTTGGATGTGTTTGGCAGATGATGTTATTTTTAATATTTTTGGAGAGGAAACAACATCAAGATTATGGAGTAGATTGGAGAGCCTTTACATAACAAAATCCTTGACAAACCGAATCTATTTGAAGAGGAAATTGTATAGTTTAAGAATGAAAAACGATAGCAAAATTGATGATCATTTAAACATTTTCAATAATATTATGTGTCAATAAACTAGCATGGGCGTAAAAATTGAAGATTAAGACAAGGAAATCACATTATTGTATTCATTTCCTGAATCTTGGGACCACTTAGTCACTTATATTAGTTTTAGCACAACAAAAACTCTTGGTTGTGATTCTATTGTGGGAGCCTTTTTGTTTGAGGAGCTATGGAGGAAATAGAGTATAAAAATCTCCACACTAGAAGCAATTGTGGCTAGGGGTCAATCCAAAGAAAAAGGGGAGAATTGAAGAGCTACAACTAGATCTAATTCAAAATTAAAAAAGGGTAAGAAAAAATGTTATTACTACAATAAATCAAGGAATCTCAATAAATATTGTTGGAAGAGGCAAGGATCCAAGGATGACTCCACAAAGGAACCAAATACAATCGAGACAATTCCAGGTATGGTTGATGAAATATTATCTCCTAGTAATATCTCACAATATCGTGGAATGTTTACTATATTTTGGGGCTTCGCATCATCTGTGTCCACATAGGACTTGGTTTTATTCTTACCAAGTTATTGATGGCAATATTATTCTTATGGAAAACAATGTTTCTTATAAGATTGTTGGGATTGAGAGAATTAAGATTAAAAAGTTTGATGGTATGGTAAGGACGTTAATAGAGGTAATACATGTACCAAAAATAAAAAAGAATATAATTTCCTTGGGATTTTTAAATTCTAGAGGTTATAAATTTACAAGTCAAGGCAGAGCACTAAAGGTGTCCAAGGGTATTTTGGTGGTAATGAAGGAAACAAATATTGGGAACCTTTACAAGATGGAAGGGAATACTCAAATAAATGAAGCAATGGTGGTATTTGAGGAAGCAAATGAATATGCTTGTTTATGGCATCAACTACTACGTCATATGGGGAAGAAAGGTATAAAGATATTGATAAAGTGTAAGTTACTTTCATATTTGAAATCTTTGAATTTGAATTTCTACAAGCATTGTGTTTTTGGTAAGTAGTGTAAATAGAAGTTTAAAACATGAAGTCATAAAAGTAAGGGTGTTCTAGATTATAATCATTAAGAGGTTTGGGGACCATCCCCTACAACTTATTTTGGAGGATAATCATATTTTGTGACATTTATATATGATTACTCTATAAAGGTGTGGGTCTATATTCTCAAAAGAAATGCTGACGTCTTTAATGTATTTAAGCAATTTAGAGTTTTTGTTGAAAATAGAACTAGCAGGTCAATTGAGTGTTTAAGAATAGATCATGGAGGCAAGTTCACATCTCTGGAATTTGAAAGTTATTGTAAGGAAGTTGCGATAGAAAGGCATAAAACCATAGTTTACACTCCTCATCAAATTGGTGTGGTTGAACATGACTATTCTGGAGAGAACAAGAGGCATGCTTGTTGGCACCCTAAGGGTTTGAAGACTAAGCGCACTCAAGAATATGCACTACGCGGTGCCAAGTTTCAACATTTGTGCTAGCCAAGGATTTACTATGTGCGCCAACACATTTTGTATTGCACGCAAGGACTTAAAGAGACTGCATGAAGATCAGATCCGCAAAGATATCCATGAATCATTGTAACTATTTTTGTAACAACTTGACTAGTCATGGTTGAGGTTGTGGATGAGTTGTAGGATTGTTATGATTTCCACGCTCCTTGGACAATATGGTGCGATGCATGCTGATATGTAAGGTTTGGTTTTTTTTTCACTAAAGGAAGTAGCATGTGAATGTATATGTTGTAGAGCAGTTAGAGTTTCAAGTTCCATTTTGTATCAGTAATGGTTGTGTATAGAGATATTGTGTGTGTAAATATGAGAGAGAAAGTAGATCTAAGTGCATGGCGCGTCTCTGTTTGGACTGTTAATGTAGCTTGAGTAGGCTTATGTCTCTATGCATGGAAATTTATTTGAATACCTTTGAGCTTAATGAATAAAAGATGAAGCACCTTTATCTCTACATATGATGAATTATGGTTTGACTATATGCCTGTTTATATTATTCTACGTAGTAAGATAGTTGTAGTTATGAATGACTGAATGATTAGTTCATGGAGTTTTCTTATATGTTTTATTCCTTTACACCCTACACAAGATCAATGGTCTTTTTGATTCTCATGGCATCTCGAGTGAGACCTTCTTCACTTCTTGAAGACTGAATATGCCGACACCAAAAAATCTCAACACCAAAAATTTGGATAAGCAGAATTATAAACTTTAAGCGGTACAATCCTTAGATGTCGAGCCCCTCATGAGATAATTCTACTTCTTAGGGATGGGTGAGAGGTAAAAGTTCTTAGGGCTAGGTTGGAGGTAAAAAAAAATGCAAGACTAAACAGTAGATTATATTTAAATATTCTAAAGACTCCAAATATTTGGAAGTGGATTTAATTTAAAATAGGGGTGAATGTTGGATGTTGGTTTTATTTTTATTTATTGTATTTGGATTTTTATTATGTTATATAAATATATATTTTTACAATTTTCAATAATAAGATTTAATTAAAAATTGCAATTTTTAAATTATAAAATAATACATATTTAGATGAAAAAAATAAATACATATTAAATGATCAAATAAAACAATTTATTAAAAATAATAATAGAATTATTTTGAATCAAGAAAACAAGTCCATACCTGTAATAATTATTAATGTGATAAAGGGAAAAAAATTCTATTACCCCCAACGAAGGAGAAAAGTTGTTTCTTCATTACAGTTAGATTGCTTGTCCCTGTGTACGTGCATAACTTTTTGTCCAACTTTATGTCTTACCTGTACATCTTTGATTTTATATCACTTTTTGTTCAACTTTATGTCTTATCTGTACATCTTTGATTTCTTATATCACGGGTACCCGGTATCCAGCTGCGCCTATGGCAACGTGGACTAGTTACCAAACCCCATATAAAAAAAATTACCTTTTTAAGCCAAAAATCATCAACACAAATAACACAGGTCCAATTCCAAATGCATATATATAACCATCAAGACTGAGATGTAAGAGAGAATCCATATATAACCATAAAAACAGAGATGCAAGAGAGAAATTGGAATAACACTAATATTTACTCTACCACTGTGACGATAATTTATTTCTTCACGCATAAGTAGTGACATCTACTGACTGGGATTAAAAGCTGTATTATTACAACACTGGTACTCTTCCCATAACAGAGTAGCAGTATATCAGTACAAACTTTACCTGTTAAAACTCTTACAACACGCAACTTTAGGGTAAAAAAATAAGTTTGAAAAAAAAACTGTAAATACCACGCGCGTATTTCAAGTCTACGCAGTAGTCTAAACGTTCTATTTTCATGTTGTTTTTTTGAACAACATTCTATTTTCATGTTGTTTTTTTGACAATTTGTTCAGTTTGATTTTACTGGAAATTCGATGCTGAATGATTGGCTAAGATGATAAAATCAGAATGTCTCAAAGATTTTTCAGCACGCTGAATTCATTTATGCAATTTAAATAACAAAAAATAAAGATTTTATCCAAATTTACATCACCAATTTCCGACCAAAAAACCTAGAACATTTAACCAACACTAATGTTTACAAACTCAAACCACAAAGTCCAGTAAAAATGTAATTAATGACCAGTTCTAACCACGATATTGTCTATTGTCAATTTGATCCCGGGGTCTCTCAAAATACTCCGAGGAGAAGCGCGCTCATCCTGTAGGCCGTCTTCCCATTTTGGGCAGCATTCCACCTCTATTTCTTCAAGATTGGTTAGCCTCTGTAATGCCTGGGGCATTTACTTGAGTTGGTTGTACTTTTTAGTTCGCAAGAACTTCAACATTGGCATTGCTGTTTCTTGGAGAGACGGAAAATTTTCCAAACAGTTAAAGTGTTTTATGGTTAGCATTTCGAGTTTGGGAAATGCCCTAGGTTTTCCAAACTCCAATGGAAACCCAACACACTCTTTTGTCATGTGACAAACATAGCTTTTTAAGATTAGGAATCTTTTGTAGATCTCTATACTCTACACTAGAATTATCGCCATCTAATACCAGCACCACGAGGTTCTCAAGCTCAAAGATCCATTTGGGTACTGCGCAGTTACTTAGACGAACGATTTCAAGGCGTTCCATGTCCTTGGGAAGATTTAGTGTTTCCGAAGGAAAGGGATCGCATGTTTGTCATCCCCCCAAAAGTCCCTTCGAGATCAATACCTTCCACCTTCTGATTCGGATAATGATGATCGACCATCTACTGTAACTGTTATTGATAGGTCTTGGAGCCGGGTCAATCCTTTCAGATCCATCCATTGCAAGGCTGCATTGGGTTCTTTCGATTCCCTTTTGAATACTAGAGCGCTTTTCAACGTCCCTAAATAGATGAGCTTAGATATTCCTCCAGGCAACGACTTCAAATTTTTGCATCCCTTCACATTCAAATGCAGCATAAATTTGTACCCACCTATCCCCAAATGCAGGCTGCTAAGATGTCGGCACCCACTAATATCGAGAAACTGGAGGCGCTTCATACCACTCAAGGACTCAGGCAACATCGTTATGTTTGTTCCTGATAAGTTCAGGAACTTCAGGTGCTTTACATTCCCGATAGACATGGGCAAGGATCCTATAGAAGTCTAACTTAAATCTAGTACAATCAAATACTTCAAGCTATCAAAAAAAGTTTCAGGAATTGATGTAAGCTCGGTGTTATGCCATAGCATTAGAGTGCGGAGTCCTGGACACTGGATCACTTCTTTGATTATGGATATATCGTTTTTAATCAAAGAAATTCTACGTACGCCCTGGCACTCATCAATGGGCAATTCTTTTAATTATTTTCCGAGCTTTAAGAAACATGTAGATTCCTTATGAGATTCCAGAAGAGCTAAATCATGTAGTTGACAATACTTTACTCACCCATCCCAACCAACCCTTGAAATTTCTATCATGCATCGATTTATAAGTTTCTCTATATAAGAGCGTCATTGGTCTATTGCATCTCCTGCTTCTTGGGTAGAAATTGAAGTAGATGAAACAAATCCTTCAACGATCCACACATGCACAAGGTATTCCGATTTTATTTGAGTATTTGGTGGAAAGTCAGAACAGTAAAGAAAATGGGGTTTCATAAGGCA
Source organism: Picea engelmannii (assembly GCA_009831015.1). Lineage (NCBI taxonomy): Eukaryota > Viridiplantae > Streptophyta > Pinopsida > Pinales > Pinaceae > Picea > Picea engelmannii. Next base: position 92,491 of record ML809855.1, read on the forward strand.
TGGAAAAGCTTGGTAACTTAACCGGAGAGAGGGCATAACGCGGTCGTTTATGGCGTCTGCTTCATTTACACGATCCATGTCATTTAGACGATCCAAGGTGGATTGTCATTCATTAGGAACCCTTCTTAACTGTGCCATAGAGGCTGCTATTGGTTTGATGGCCAAGGGTAATCCTGAACATTTTTGCCCAATATCGCGGGCGATGCTTGTGAGTCGTTGATCGTCATGATTAGGGAAATTAGCATGAAAAAAAAACAATTTCCAGCTGTTATCGTGGGACAAAAAATTTCATATGGTGAGTATGATGAGTTCCCATAGCCTCTGCAACTATGTTGTCCCGGGTGGTCAGCACAATCTTATTTTAGATAAAATATACGAGAAAAACACCACGGTGAGGCTATGCTCACTTTTGTATTCATTAATGAAGACAGATTACATCTTTATATAGGAAAAGACTCTCCCGAGTCTATTACATGCAAACCAAAGACAACTAGACTCTTAACTAAGAACTGACTCTTAACACGCCTACAACTGACTCTCACAACTGATGCTTATAACTGGTGCTTATAACTAGCGTTTTCTCCATTATTTCCAAGTCTCCCCCTTAATGGAGAATGGATTGACTTCTACACCTAACATCTCCCTAAACAGTTCGAACATAATCTTTCCAAGAGGCTTAGTGAAAATATCAGCAGTATTTTCACTAGTATTACAATACACAAGAGTTATTTCATTTGACTGCAACTTTTCTCGAACAAAATTGTAACACACCCTCTATCGTAATTTAAAAATTTCTTTGCATTAATCTCCCTCAAATGGGAAATCCCCCTTAAAAGAGGTTTCATTAGCGAGCTACCCATCCCCAATTCAATATTGGGGTTCGGGGTTTTGGACTTTCCGCCGTCGAGAGTCCCTGTCCTCTTATTTCCCCGATTCCCGATGAGCTCCTTCTCTGGTCTTAGCCCCCTCTGGATAGGCTCTCTAGTCCACGTGACTAGTTCCTATATGACCGCAGTCATATGCTCCCGTCGGAGTTTCGGGGTTTGCGATGTCACCATGTTTATGTCCACGGAACTCGCGATTCTCCGATCCCCGATGCGCTCCGTCACGTGTTAGCCTTCCCGGTTCAACTCCCACTCATATGAACAACTCCCGGGACCACAACCTTATCCCTTCGGGGCTACGGGGTTTCAAACGACAATGTGCCTACACCCCCCGAGGGTTCCCGATCGTCAAATTCCCGATTCTCCGCTTAGTTGACAGTTGTTCCCCACTGATCGGGTTTTCACGGATCGCGATATCAAAGTGCACATATCACTTGTCTACGGGTTTCCCGATTTCCCGAGGAACAAAGTGCCGATGGCGCCCGATCCCTGGCACCTGTCCCGTGTGAACGGACGACCCGGATCTTATCGGGGTTTTCACTTGGGATTCCCCAATCACTTGGCGTTGACTCCGGCGAGGGTTGACCCCTTTGGCTATACCATGGTCAATGCGACCGCTTACCATATGACTGTCGCCGTATAACCTTCCATCGGGGTTTCGGCATTTGTGATAACACATAACACATGTACCCGGGACTCGCCATATCCCGATTCCCGATTCTCTCCGGATGCTCGACATGCGTCCCTTGGATCCACGGTTCATGATGGTGTCGGGAAACTCGCGTATCGCGGTTTCGCATTGCACGGGATCATGTCCTTGAAATCCCCGATATGCCGAACTCCGACTCTCCGGGATCCTCTGCCACGTGTCCCTACTGTTTGGACGGCTCAGATCTTGTCGGGGTTTTCACTTGGATTTCCCCGAGCACTTGCCCACGGGAATGCCGATTTCCCGATGGCAAATACCCTGATTTCCCTCCGGATCTCCTGACACGCGTCACGCATAATGGACGGTCCATATTCGATCGGAAAATCGTGTATCGCGATTTCATTGTGCACCGGTTCTACACTCCTAAAATCTCCGATGAGTGAAATCTCGATGCCTCCCAGAATGCCGACACGTGTCCCGCCGAGATCAACTGCTAGGACTCTTCCTCTGCACACTAGAGTTTAGCTCCGGTGCAACTCTTCCCGATCCAACGGCTGACAGGTGATGTGAACCGAGATCTAACGGTCGATATTCGTTCTTTTGGGTCTTTGGAGTTTATGATCCTAATTCCTCGTTGCTCACGATGGTAGAGGACAAAGGCATGTAACGCCTGCGTTACTTTCGTCAATCTAATGGTCGTGAATGACTATGGTTCCTCCGACGAGATCTCATCCGTCGACTTGTCACTCCTCACAACACTACTACCTTGGAACCTTAATGGAATCGTTCCTCCCCGTGCAGGGTTAATAAGGCCTGTACGTTCGAGTCCTTATTCTGGGTTCTTAGTGAACCCTTCCAAAGAGGAAATCTCTGTGAAGAAATCCTTACCAGGGCATTTCCGGAAGCGGATAAAGGAAGACCATTTCCTGATAACGGCTGGGCATGGTTAACTTCATTTTATCAGCGTAAGTCTTGCACGGTTTATTCGGTATTAAGCATATATCAACTCATTCACAGCAAGCACTACGCGGACATTCTTATGCTGAAAACATTTACAACTTCACGGTTCTATGAGCTAACATCTATTACATATTAACAATTATTGCACGGACAATTCTTTCACAGGAAACATTTGCAATTCCACAAGTTCATGAACATATGTGACAGCATATAAATTTCATAGGAAATATGAACAAAACACTTATCAGAAATACTTCAGCAATGGAAGCAATTGCTGAGAGGGGTACTCGTTTCCACCCAACCGTAGGCGTAGCGACTCCTACTGGATTTACCACTAGCCACCCCCGAGCTGAGACCACGATGTCTTGAGACCTGCGTCTCTCTGTCTGCCCGTGTCCAGGAGCGAAGGTTGCAATCCCCTCCTCTCTG
>ML809855.1:108283-119332 GCA_009831015.1 Picea engelmannii
ATATATATATATATATATATATATATATATTAAAAAAAAGTTAATATCCGATAAAATTGCAAAGCTACAAAGGATTAACCTAGCTTATACGAAAGGACCATACGTATAAATTGAAAATGGGCAATATTTTTAATAAATTAGTTATTTGAAAAATTAAACGATTAATTTTTGGGTTTTGTTTTTTTGTTTATACATTTTATCTTTTGATTGTTTTGGTATTTTTTTCGTTTGTTTTTCTCAAAATTTTGTGAGAAATAGTTGGATTTGTAAATTTGAATTGTTAAGTTTGTATAATTAAAATGTTGTAAGAGTGTTTGAACATGTTGAATCTATTTATACATTCACAAATATATTTTAAACAACAAAAATTAAAGATTTTATCCAAATTTCCTCTATTATTATTTTTAATTATAATCATAAATATTAAAAAATATATATCTTATTCTTACTCTATAAATAGATTGGATAAGGAAACATTAATACCCAATACTTTGAATGGAAAAATAAATATCATAATTTTTAATACAATAAATATGTAATTTAATAATAAAAATAAATTTGATTTTTTGAAATTACATTGTTTGGTGATATGTAAAAGAGAAATTTAAAAAATAAAAAAAAAATTATCTCTTTCATAATTCAATAGTGATATTGACTACATAATAAAAATAAATTTGATTTTTTGAAATTAATTCAATAGTGATATTGACTACATAATAAAAATAAATTTGATTTTTTGAAATTACATTGTTTGGTGATATGTAAAAGAGAAATTTAAAAAATAAAAAAAAAATTATCTCTTTCATAATTCAATAGTGATATTGACTTTTATGTGTGAAATGAAAGTTATAAGTTTTATTTATTATTTATTATAATAAAATTTAGAAAAGGAAATGAATTTTATTTTATCTAAAAAAATATTTTATTTTATTTTATTTATTTATAAATTATTTTTTATTTGATAATAATATTGATTTTGAATTTTTTTAAAAATATTTTTTTAGTTACTAATTATTTTTTAAAATTAAAAAATAAATTATTATTTTTTTTAATATAAATGGTGTTTTTAATTATCATTTATTTTTTAAAATTTTAGTGTTTTTTATTATTTTTTTAATAAGAAATCTAAATCAGTTTATACATTAAAAAATACAATTTAAATAATAGAAAATAATGATTTCACCTAGATTTGTTTTTCTAAATTGAGGTGAGAAAGTTGAAAAGGAAGAATGTTTAGACCAAGCTTTTATATATTGAAAGTATATACATCCATAACCATCTAGCTATAGTAGCCTCCAAATGTTCTTAAAAAAATGAAAGTTTGTTGGCCTAAGTAGAGGGAAACTAGGCCAGTTGTAAAAAAAAACCGAAACTATCATACTTATGCTTATAGTAAATGTCTAGCTAGTCTAAAAGAGTATTTCGAGAGCTACAGTGAACTAAGAAAATATTACAAACCCATAACAAAATGACTCATAATTATTAAAAGACCATCACACATTCAACAAATGAACTTAGGGAGCCCAATTAGGCTCATCATCAACAGATTTCTACACCTATGATGGGGGCATAAATATTGAAGGAGCGTCCTTATTTTTGAAAAATTGGAAAACCCCTCCCATAAAGATTGAAAGAGCATCCTTTTTTTGAAAAATTGGAAAACCCCTCCATGCTTCTTCACGAGCCCCAAAAACATAATAAGAGATTGAAGGAACATCCTTGTTTTTGAAAATTTTGAAAACCCCTCCATGCTTCTTCACGATCCACAAAACCATAGTAATCAACAGACTTGACTGACGTTCCACAACATCCAACCTCTGGTGAGTTCCTGCTCCTGGGGCATCATTCCATGCACCACCATTTCCTTTACATGCCAATATAATTATATCCTGCAATGAAACTTTGTATCTCTGTTTATGGTACAACCCAAATCAGGGATAATATTTCCTACCTAGCTACCAAATGCCTCTTCCTAAATATGAGCCCTCGTGGCCACCCTTCGAGCCTTCACCTTAGCCTCCAAATTCTATATGGTCTCTTTACCAAATGAGTCTAACGGACACCTCCTAGGTAACAAGGGTTGTCTGTGTTTTCTCCACTAGACTCAACTCCACCTTTATCTTTATAGGCACTATGATACACCATACAAAACCCAACTTAGGCCCACCATTAGACCCAATGTCATATTTAAAGAAATTATAACAAGAAGAAAATACTTCATTTTTATTTATAAAAAAATAGAATTATATTCATATTAATGGAATCATGTAAAATAAAAGTAAGACATGAGAAGAGGTCTTTCAACTTATTTTAATGAACTCCCAAAAAAAATTGGTGTAATGTAGTTTTTTTTTCTTTTAAATGAAAATACATCATTATATTTCTATGGAAAATAAAAACAAAATAAAATTCTGTTTACAAAATTATTAAAAAAATAAAATTAATTCAACTAATTTTCATGGACTCCTCCAAAAAAAAAATATATCATACTTTTATTATAATATGTTTTTTTATTTTTTAATGAAAATATATCATTTCTATTTATATTCATTGAATTGTTGAAAAAATAAATTAAAACACATGAAGAGGTTTTTCAACTTAATCTCGTGGACTCTTTGGAAAAATGTGTACCCCACCTTTATTATAACATAATTTCTCATGGATTAGTGGAAAAATGTGTATCCTTTATCTAGGTGGATATTGGTGGCCACCCACCTATGCCACTTGGACCCCCACCATTGCTTCTTTCAGTTTTTTTAGTTTCCGCACAGTTTACTATTTTTAGCAGTTTTTTCGGGTCATGAACTTCCAGAGCCGTTTTGAGGCCCTAAACGATGTTTTTTGGGAAAACGGGGAGCAACATGGAATATTGTTTGATGTTTCTCACCCAAAAGTTGTAGTCCTCGTATAGATATTTCTAGCGAGGTATTGAGCGCGTCAAACCGAGATCGTATGCCAAAGTTACATCCCCGAGAAGTTGATGTACCAATTTACCCAAACATGGCCCATAGTCTTGGTGTTTCATCTCCTAGGGTTAGATCTTTGGATATTTAGGGTTTTTCATTATTTCTTAATAATAATAGGCCTTCGAGCCTCGTTGTATCAAAGTTTAGAGGCCAGTATCCGCCACATCACTTCTCAGAGATAAGCTACCAGCGCCCTAGCTAGTTATTTCCATTCTGTCTGTAAGCATATTTCACTCATTTGTTATTAATAAAATGAAGTCTTATTTCCGCTGCATCTCTGCGTTTATGTGTAATTCTGTATTTCATTGTGTTCCTACATAAATCTAGATCAGTGGTATCAGAGGGGTTTGCTCATTCTCGATCCTTCTTTTCATGTCCCCAACGAGGTCGAGGTATAAGGAGTTAGGGCTCGATCTGGTTGAACCTTTGCAAGATCAGCCTCGCAAACCCCGACGATCGCCCATGGGGGAAGAAAAGAAAGATGAGGGAGCAGGAGATCCTATCAAAATGTTGCTCTAGGAGGCCCTCGAGAAATAAAGGAACACGATGATGGACAACTTTGCCCTGATCCTTCAACGGATGCCCACTAGCGGCGCATCTACATCCAATAACCACTCTGGAGGCGCCACTCCTTTTAAGGTAGAAGTAAACTTTGACATTCCCATATTTGAGGGTCAAATGTATGCAGATGTCGTAGATAGATGGTTGAATCTGTTAGAAGGATATTTCTTGGTTCATGACTTTTTCGACCGAGAAAGGATTATTTTTGCACTCCTCAAAGCCGTCCCCCATGTCAAGGATTGATGGAAAACCTACAAGGATCAACAGGGCGAGGGGGAACCCTCTCTGTTCTCGATCACACCCACTTGGAATTCTTTCCAAGACGCCATCAAGGAACAATATTATCCCGTGGGGAGCTATGAGGACAAATACATACAATGGACTACGTTGCGATAGAAAAGGGACCAAGATGTGCATGAGTTGACAAATATGTTTCATACCCTACGCACAAAGTTGGGTATCAAATATTCAGAGAAAAATTTGGTGTTAAAGTACCGCAGTTGTCTGCACAAATACATTCAGGAGAAAATGGAGTTCCTCGACATCTCCTCGCTTAGTGCAGCATACCGCTATGCTGCCAAGATTGAGCAGAAGTTCAAACAGAAGAAGCAAGACTTTGGGTCTGCAAATCAGAAGTAAGGGAAAGGTACCCCCAAAACACAGAACAAAGGACCAAGCCAAGGAGGTGCGGCCCAGGAAAACCCCTCAAAGTTGCAAGCAAAGAACAACACCACGAAGCCAAAAAAGGACACAGGGAAGTGGTGTGAGTTCCATGAGATCTCCACCCACAGCACAAGTGAGTGTCGGGCCAAGAAGTCACTGGTAGCCGAGTTGAAGTCTTCTGAATCGGATGCATGCTCCAACTCTAAACCAAAACCCAACAAGGGGAATGACGAGGGGAAGAAGATTATCGATGTGGAGCCCAACGCCACCATTTCCACCACAAAGATCTAGAAGGAGGAACCAGAATACCAAAAGACGCGAAGCGTCTCTTCCATTCCAAGATGTGGGTAAAGGGTTCACTGTTGCAGTTCATTGTCGACAGCAGGAGCCATAAGAACCTCATCTCGGTAGAGGTTGTGAACAGGGATGATTTTAAGGATGGAAATTTATTTTAAAATGTAGAAACCTTGGCGAATATTACTAATCCTTCATATGCCAACTATAAATGATTGGCGATATTTTTGTAAAAATATTCAAATTTCTAAGGATTTTATATAGTTTTTATAAACTTTTGGTGATTTTTAAGGTAAAATAATTTTATCCTATGGAATTTGGGCGAATCGTTTTTAAAATAGCAAATCTCGTTTTTGGAAAAAACATGGAAAATTAGCCCATGAGAGAAATTTAGCCCCTAAAACCATCCCTGCTCGTGAAGCGGTTGGGCTTGTCGACCACAACACACCCGCAACCATACACCATCGGGTGGTTGCACCAAGGACGAGACCTCCGCGTCAGCCAACAATGCCGCCTTCCCTACAACATCAAGCCCTTCACGAATGAGGTATTGTGTGACATTTCTCCTCTTGATGTTTCTGATGTATTATTAGGCAAACCGTACTCGTGAAAGTGACATGTTGTGTATGAGTCCAAGCCTCGTGTTTCTATTATCACTTTGGGAAATAAGTTGTACAAGATACCGGAGATAGCATCGCCTACCACGATCTCTTTGGTTACTGCAAAACAATGCAGCAAGCTCATTTCCAAACCCAGGAAATTTGTTTTCCTGATGATCCGCCCTCAGGGAAAGAAGAAGATTGTGGCCATGACTTCTAGATAGGGCCCCTCTGCACGACAACAACAGATGGATAAGGTCGTGGAGGATTACGAGGACATCTTCACTTCCCCCGTAGGGGTGCCTCTACATTGGCAAGTCAAGCACCCCATCGATCTGACCCCAGGTGCGTCGCTGCCCAATGGACCAATCTATCGACGCTCTGTTCCGGAGAATGACAAAATCAAGAGGCAAATTCAGGAGCTGTTGCAGAAATGTCACATCTGACTGAGTTCATCGCCCTATGGGAGCTCGATCGCATTGGTGCAGAACAAGGATGGGACTTGGAGACTTTGCATTGACTATCGGGCACTGAACAAGATCATTGTCTGGAATAGGTACTCGATCCCATACATTGATGACCTTCTGGACCAACTCAAGGGGGAAAAATATTTCAGCAAGATCGACTTGAAGTCTGGGTATCACCAGGTACCAATTGAACCCTCTGATGTGTGGAAAATTGCCTTCAAATCCAAGGAGGGCATTTTTGAATGGTTGGTCATGCCTTTCGGGTTGACGAATGCCCTTGCAACCTTCATGAGGCTAATGGACGACATCTTGCGGCCATTCACCAACTCATTTGTAGTGGTGTACTTGGATGACATTTTGATCTTTAGCCAGACTTGGAAAGATCACCTCCACCACATCCGACAGGTCCTCCAAACATTGCGGCAACAGAAGTTGTGTGCCAATTTGAAGAAATGCACTTTTGGCATGACCTAGGTTCAGTATCTGGGATACATTATTGATAAGTGGGGGTTGCATGTAGATCCAACAAAGATCCAAGTCATTCAGGATTGACCAGCCCCAACCACCCTAACAGAGCTCTGCAACTTTTTGGGTCTTTCCAACTTCTACTGCAGGTTCATGTTGGGATTCTCTCATATCACTTGGCCCTTGAATCTCAACAAAAGGCATTCAGGGATTTGAAGCATCACCTCTGCTCTGCACCAGTTCTCACATTACCAGACTTGCAACAACCATTTGAGATTGAGACAGATGCCTCTAACTATGCTATTGGGGCAGTCCTTACTCAACATGGGCATCCAGTGGCATATCACAGTGAGACACTTTCCGACACAGTCCGAAAGTATCCCACTTATGACAAAGAGATGTATTCCATTGTGCAGGCTTGCTAACAATGGAAGCATTACATTTTGGGAAAGGAAACGATCATCCACACAGACTATCGACCCCTGCAATTCATACAGACACAAGGGAAGTTGCAAAACGCTCACCATCAAAAGTGGTCCACATACCTGCAACAGTTTCATTTGAACATTAAGTACAAGAAAGACAACACCAATAATGTTGCAGACTACCTCAACCGACCACCCATCGTGGCGCTAACAACTGTGCTCAACTCTTGTGGGCACGAGACTTCCAATTGGCCGCTTCTCTACACAAGTGATCCATAATTCGGCCACACATACAATACACTCTTGGAGGGTAAGCAAGTTCCCAATTTTCACCTCCAGGATGCCCTGCTTTGTCACCTGGGACACCTTTGTGTTCCTTCAAGTGAGCGTGCCAAGATGATTTGGGAGGCGCACTACAGTCGGGTCACTGGGAATTTTGGGGTCGGGAAAACCATGGCAGTACTGCAAAATTATTTCTATTGGCCGAACCTTTGACAAGATGTCGGGAAGTACATCAATTCCTCCACTGCTTGCGACATTTCCAAATCGACCATCAAGAAGCAAGGCCTCTATACTCCGCTTCCTACCCCTAGTTGACCTTCGGAATCCATCTCTATGGATTACATGTTGGGCCTTCCTTCTACTAAGCATGGAAATGACTGTGCTTTTGTGGTCATCGACAGATTCTCACAGCAAAAGCCACTGCTAAAATATTCTTTGCACGAGTGTGGCTACACTTTGGGATCCCACAATCTATCATCTCATATCGGGACATCAGGTTCCTCAGTACATTTTGGTCCAATCTCTGGTCGATGTTGGACACCAATTTCACCAAGTCCACATCCTTCCATCCACAAACTGATGGCCAGACAGAGGTCGTCAACTGGATGATTGCACACATTATGTGCATGTACAACTCAAAGCATCCACGCACATGGGATGAGAGCCTCCCCTATTTACAACAAAGCTACAACTGGGCTCTCCATAGCTCAACCAACCACAGCCCCTTTCAGGTGGGCTTGGGATTCCAGCCACTATGCCCCATTGATGTAGTCATGCCATTTGTGGCTACTCAGGAAGATTCAACTCATGTCCAGTCTGAGGATGACAAGAAAAACAACTTCATTAAGCGCATTCAACACATCCACCAACAGGTTCATGACATCTTGGACAGAGCCAATGTTAAGTACAAGCAACGATATGATCAACATCGGGTGCCACACAACTTCCAGGTGGGTGACAAAGTGTGGCTACATTTGCAAAATGAGTGCCTCACTAGACCCCACCGCAAGCTTCACCCACTCCGATATGGGTCGTACACCATCAGCAAGGCTGTAGGGAACAATGCCTTTGAGCTCATCATTCCTTGGTCTGCACCCAGTGTTCAATGTGGATCGCCTTCGGCCCTACTTTCCACCTCTACTAGACACCCCCAACATGGTAGAACAACTCACACCAATAGAGTTAAATCCAGACTGCATGGAACAAGCCACAACTGATCAGATCATGGATACACAGATCAAGTGCACCCGACAACAAAGGATACAGCTATATCAAGTTGTCAAATCATGCCAACTCCTCCACCAAGGCAAGTGGCTCACCAGGGACCAAGTTCAACAGAAGTTTCCTCATCTCATGGAGGAATTCAACGCAATGGGGACGATTGCTTCCTAAGGAGGGAGGAATGATCCAGGTTGATATTGGTGGCCACCCACCTATTCCACTTGGACCCCACCATTACTTCTTTCAGTTTTCAGTTTCCGCACAGTTTACTATTTTTAGCAGTTTTTCGGGTCATAAACTTCCGGAGCCAGTTTGAGGCCCTAAACGACGTTTTTTTGAGAAAACAGGGAGCAACATGGAACGAAGTTAGATGTTGCTCACCCAAAAGTTGTAGCCCTCGTATAGATATTTCTAGCGAAGTATTGAGCGCGTCAAACGGAGATCATATGCCAAAGTTACGTCCCCGCGAAGTTGATGTACCAATTTACCCAAACGGGGCCCATAGTCTTGGTGTTTCATCTCCTAGGGTTAGGTCTTTGGATGTTTAGGGTTTTCCATTGTTTCTCAATAATAATAGGCCTTCGAGCCTCATTGTAACAGATCTTAGAGACCAGTAGCCGCCACATCTCTTCTCAGAGATAAGCTACCAATGCCCTAGCTAGTTATTTCCATTCTATCTATAAACATATTTCAATCATTTATTATTAATGAAATGACGTCTTATTTCCGCCGCATCTATGCTTTTAAATGTATTTCTATATTTCATTATGTTCCTACATAAATCCATATCAATCTTGCACTTGCTTCTAGTTGTTAGATCCTACTTCTTGTTAATGCAGAGCTTATAATTCCTTTATTGTAACATATTTTTTGAATATTTTTTAATAAAAATACATCATTTCTATTTACTTATAATCATGAAATCATGGGAAAATAAAGAAGAGGTATTCCATGTTAATGTCATGGAATCATGGAGAAAGTGTACCGTACTTTATTATAACATGTATTTTAATATTTATTATTTATTATTTTTTTCAAAATTTTATGTATTTTTTTAACACGAAAAGGGCTTTTTTATAAACTCAGTTTGTTGATTTTAAATTTTATTTATATTATAAAAATATAAAAAAGGATCATATCTATATATTTTCATAAAATAATGGGACTATCGTGGCAACACGACAAGCATCATTTCTATATATTTTCATAGGATCGTGGAAAATAAGGCATTCGATATTTGTAGTAGAACACACTTTTTTATTTAAAAACAAATATTCGGATAATCGTATTAAAATTTGATAGTTTAAAATATAAATTAAAAAGAAATATATAAATTATTTATCTGTGAATGATGTTGAGCTGGATGGTTTCCGTGAAATTTGATCCTTTTGAATATAAATTATCATGAAATATATAAAATTATTTATTTGTGAATAATGTTGAGCTGCATAGTTTCGGTGAAATTGATAAGTTTCTACTTAGTTGATTTTTTAATAACTACGTACTTGAGGCATTTCCAAATTTCCAATTTCCTCTTATATAAGCGGACTTTAGGATTTGATGTCTCAAACCCTCTCGTCCTGATCCTGCCACGTCCTTCCTCGACGTGGATTTGACGTCTCATATTTTCTCCTCTGGGTCATGCCACGTCCTTCGTTGATGCCAGCTTTTTCAATCGAACCGTCATCAATTCTAACTAGGGTTGGAATTTCAATTCATTTTTACTCTTCAAACCATTTTTTTTGACTTTTTGGGTGTACATATTACCCTTCAAAAAATGTTATGTCTAAAAGTGTGCTCTTCGAAAATAAAGTTTTGATAAGAAGGTAACTTTTCACTATTCACTATTGAAGATTATGTTAAAGATTTTAGTTAGTGATTCCATTTTTTTGTAAGGATGTACTTATTTCTAGAGATATATGGAATATGAGATCCTCCTCCCTACTCTAGTAATTATCAGTTGCTTCCTATACTACTAAACAATTTTCACACCAAAGAGTTTATCAACTATTAGAAGATTGATGTTTATAATATTTCGTCTTCCTTAACTATCTAACAAAATATGATTATATATACACTACTACACAATTTTCACACCAAAGAGTCCATCAACTATTAGAATATTTCGTCTGCTTTACAATATTTTGTCTGCCTTAACTATCTAACAAAATATGATTATATATAATTTATTTCCATTCCATTTAATGAAACTAGAAAGATGAATCATATAAAAAACAAATAAAATAGAGCACATCAACAAAAAAATAAAAAAGACTACTAAAGTCCACTCCCAAACTTAAAAGCCTACATTTCTTCCCTTGCTTCTATTAGGAAGCTATATTCAAAGATGAATTAAAGAGCAAGGCTTCTCATATTAAAATATATATAACATTTAAAAAAAAAAAAAATAGAGAGACATTGCAAATGGATAAAATCCTAGTGCTTCCATGCAATCATGTGTATATGGAAAGATATTATTTTGAGAGTTTGATGGAAATATATTATTTAGAGGGTTGGTTTAATACAGAAAGATCATGTGGATATGGAAAGATATTATTTTGAGAGTTTGATGGAAATATATTATTTTGAGCGTTGGTTTAATATGGAAAGATATTATTTTGAGAGTTTCATGAAAAAATATTATTTTTAGGGTTGGTTTAACGTGAAATTTGTTTAGGTATCCTCAAAATTTAAGGAAGAAAAAACTTCCAATGTTTAAGAGTCAACATAGGGCTTTTATGCTACTAAGAATTTATAAGTTTCATAAAGAAGTTTCATAAAGATATTATTTCTTTGGGTCTCCACCTAAAGAAATTTCAACTGTGTTCAAGGTTAAAGGAAGGAAAGACCCCTATATGCATAAAAATACACATCAACTCGGCCTTTAAATGCATAAAAATAAACATCAAATGATATGGTGATTGAGAAAAATGTTTATAAATGAATAATGATATTGTTACTAGAGCTTCACATATTATTTATGTCAATTCCAAGGAATTTCCACTTACAAGCAAACAAAATAAATAAATAAAATAGAAGAAATAAATTAAGAGGTAATTATCAATTTGTTTCCCAATTAAATTACCTCTTCCTTGGCTAACATAAT
>ML809855.1:132618-170022 GCA_009831015.1 Picea engelmannii
AGTGATGTTCAGGTTGGTAAGAAGAAGAAAACTGTCAAGTTCCCTTGCATGTTATGTAAAGGTAATCATTACTCTCACCTTTGTCCTCGCATGGACGAGGCTTCTTCTCTTTTGGAAAAACTTCAACTTCCAAAAGGTTATCACCATCTTTCCTCCGACCCATCGTTGGTTGATGGACTGGTCAATCTGGTTCCATCCCCGGTCAGTCCGATTGATCAGGTGGTCAATCTAGTTTCTTCCTCGATTGAACCACGAACCCAAGTAGCTGATCCAGTTCCGTCATCGATCAGCCCCGCTCTTCATCAAAAGAGTGACACAAAAGTGGTTGATCTGTTTTCATCCTCGGTCGATCCCACTCTCCCATTAGAGAGTGACACCAAAGCAGTCGATCCGTTTCCACCCATCGACCCCATTCTTCCCTTGGAGAATGAAACTCAAGTGATCGATTCGGTTTCACCATCGATCGATCCCATTCATCCATTGAGGAATGTCAAAGTGACTGATCCAGTCTCTTCCTCGGTCAGTCCCACTCTTCCTCTAAAGAGTGCCAAAGTGGTCGATCCAGTTTCTCCATCGGTCGATCCCATTCCTCCGTTGAGGAATGTCAAAGTGACTGATCCAGTCCCTTCCTCGGTCAGTCCCACTCTTCCTCTAAAGAGTGATAAAGTGGTCTATATAAGTCCACCATTGGTTGATCTGATCCAATCATCGGTTGATCCTACTCTACTTCTAGAGATTAAACCCGATACTGCCCATGTTTTTATAGTTGATACAGACTCTATCGTGTCGGGGGGAATCCCTCATTCTCCTGTGAAACCCCCTCCAAGTACTGAAGCCATCCTTTTTGATTGGGGTGCACTAACTGGACCTCATCTTCCCTCTCACATTCCTTTCCAGATTACAGTACATGTTTGTGGTCGAGATGTTCCTCAAACACTGATAGATGAAGGTGCGTCCATTAGTATTTTGTCTTATGTTGCTTGGTACGCTTTGGGTTGTCCGTAGCTTGCACCGGTTACACAGAATATGTTATATTTTAACAGAAGAACTAGTCAACCTTTAGGGATCCTTCCTCAGTTTCCTGTAACTTTGGGAGGGAAAACTATCTTTATTGATTTCATGGTAGTCTGAAACCCCTTGGATTTCACTTTACTCCTTGGGTGGGATTATGTGTATGCTATGAAAGTTCTTGTATCCACCCTTTTCCGTGTGATATATTTCCCTCACGATGGAAGAATTGTGACTATTGATCAACTTTCATTCATCGGCCCTGACTGGGTTACCTCCCTAAGTGGTTCCTATATGCAGACAGTATCGCCCCCGCCGCATGTCAATTATGTGGCGTTGTCTCCCATGACCTCAACTTTTGATGCTTTGGATCCGATAGTTGACATGGTGATTTATTCGGTAAGGTTATTGGAGCCTGGTCTCCTTACCCCTGTCACGACCCTCGACATGTGTTCCTTCTAGAGTGATTCTCTTCCATCCGACGAAGATCTCTTGGAAGCCATGACCGAGTTTTGTCCTTTGACATGGTACCCTTCTAGAGCATTATCCGCTTGAAAGCCATGATCAAGAAACCACGAGCATAGTTTCTCTTCTCTGTGGCAAGCTCGTTAAAAAATGAAATAGAGGCTTTGAGCATGGTTTTCTTCTCTGTAGCAAGCTCGTCAAAAAATGAAACAACAATCTGGGGATCAAACCTGGAACCTCGAGCATAGTTCTTTTCCTGTGTCAAGCTCGTTAAAAAATGAAACAGTCACCTCTCCCTTCAAGTTGAGTCTTTCGCCATATCTCGTAGATGTCGATTCGAGGCTTTCGTTAGGTCTCGTTTTTTAACCTTCCTTTCATTCACCTGTATCCTTTTTCTCCATCTAGCATAGAAATTGGTGACAACCTCAAAGTCAGTGAATGAATTGAAGCTTGGGGGGCATGTCTCCAGCCTTTGATGATCATTCTGGAGCTAAGCCACCAGCTTTCAAGCTGGGGGCATACCGATCTTAGTCTTTGTTCTTTCTCGTGCTCGTAAATACATGAGAATGCATCCGAGTAGACTTTTATCTCTTTTTTGGACCTATATGGATACACGAAAAAGGAACCCCCTGGAGTCATCTTTAAACTCTTTTCAGACTCCCTAAATATGAAAAGATTGTCGAGTGATCTTGCTTCCTTTCACGCTTGTTAAAAGGTTTGAAAGGGCGTATTTCGAATGATAGTTTATCTCTTTTTTGGTCTCGTTAGACTACTGTACGAAAAAAGAACTGAGAGAGTTCTCTTTTAAGTGTTTTTCCAAACTCTATAATCCTGCAAAACCTCCGAGTTTTCTGTCTTTGGACTCGCTAAAACACACATCGATAGGCCCATACGGGATCGAACCTTTACTTCTTCTAGTTCGTTAAACAAAGGAAGAGGAACTTACCGAAGGTGAGTTATATCGAGCATGTGTTATCCTCCTCGAGATCATTAAATCAAAAAGAGGTACTCGTCTATCTGGATCGAGGAAAATTTGAAATAAGCAAGCGAATCAGTCTCTTGAGAACATCACCAAGTAATTCTTAGAGTCACCCTTGAACATGGCACTTTGTCATTTGCACGCATTATGATCCACTGAACCTCTGCGCTAAGCCAATCCTTTGAGTTTCTTTCACTCTGGGTCACCCGACGCAAGTCACAACATCCACTACATAGTTTGGTCCATGTCATGTTCTGTTGTTGTGCCTCAGTGTTCAAGGGAAGTATCTTCCTCTAGAGTCATCCATCCCAAATATCTTGCCTCAAAACCCGTGTCAGTCCATGTTCATTTGATCTACCAATTACATCTCTGTGTCCATTTTGTGTCGTTGACGGGGGATACATCAAGGCCTTCCCTCGACGAGTTTATTCTTGTCGACCTCAACACATTATCCGGGAACTAGACTTAGAAACCAATTAGTACTTTGGGACCTGCATGCCTCAATGGCAGGCCTCCTCACATTCGACAGTGGGTTTACATCATTGACCTCTGATCAAATGATTCCACGGATGTTCGACCTCAGCTCATCTATTCACATTCGTTGGAATGTACTAGAGTACCTTGGGAATCATTGACATTAATGGTGATCTCCCTCGCACTTGTTAACGGTTTACATCATTGACTGGTAATCAAGTGGTTTCTGCCATGTTCGACATCAGGACATATATTCACATGATTAGATTCGTACCACATTGGGATTGGTAAGAAGACCCTGGGTTGAGTGATCACTTTGATATATGCTTTGCCCAGGTTGCGAAGGAGTTCCTCTTGGACAAATGATACATACACTGTTACATAGGTCCACTTTGTATTGGTTGTGGCTATGTCTTGTCATCTCGTAGATCCACTGTGTATTCTTCGTGGCTACGATCAGTTTAGGTCATGGGAGTATAGATCCACAGTGTATTTTCAATGGTATACCCTTTTGTCAATACAATTATGGATCCACAGTATATTTTATGGCGGCCATATCTTGCAAGTCTTGATCACCCAAGCATAGGTATACCTGCCTTGGGTTTTGAAACATGTCGTAATATTTGTTGGATGTTTGTGTGCAGCTTCTGTCAGGTTCTCTGTGTCTATACCCTTGCTTGAAAGTCTACAAAGCATTTCAGTTATCAGTTCCTGTCTTCTAACTTCATACTTTGGGGGGCAATATGTTACACATCAAAAATACTCACTTTGTTAGTGTCGCAAGTGTCTTCATTACAAAGGTCGCAAGTGTCGCATTTTTCTCACAAGGTTGCAAGTGTCGCATGTTGCTCACAAGTGTCGCAAGTGTCAAGCAAAGCATACTGCCATGATGCCTATGTCGTGCCCATAACGACATGAGAAGGACACTTGAAACACCTCAAACATTTGATTTGGGAGAGGAGAAATGAGTCAACAAGCTTGCAAACCTTTTGCCATCTGAAAGCACCTCAAAAACTAGCTTTTGGAGAAGAGCGCTCCACTATACCTCTTCTGGGAGCACCGACGCTCCCCCTTACACTGTCTGGGAGCGTTATAAAGCTCCTCTGGCCCTTTTGAGGGGGTGCTATGGATTTTGAAAGTGTTGGCACCCCCCTAAAGCCTACTAGGGAGCGCTACAACGCTCTGATGGTCCTTTTGAGGGAGCGCTACCTATTCTGGGCAGTAGTTGAGTTGTTGAGATGAATGGGGGAAGGATCTTTTCATTCTTAGAAGGCAATTGAGCTCGAATCCCTAGTCCATCCATGATATTAGGGAAGATCCTCAACTGAAGGAGGAAAATCCTCAACTTCCCCAAGGATATCTCAAGTGGTTAAAGCCTCTCCAAGGCTATATAAGCAAGCTTTCTAATGGTGAAAGGGGACTGGAAAAGGAGAATCACACCAAACTTATGATCTCATAAGTGGTGTAGGAACAGAGATATTTTGGAAGCAAGAGACCTATGATCTCATAGGGAGTAATCAGTGAAGCTATCATCATTCAGATCGTGGATATTTTGAGCAAGGGGTAGGCAAGGAGGACTTGACGAAGCTGCTACAATTCATCTATGGTTGTAAGCAATGTTTTGTCCTCATTCATATAATTTGCTTGGCCTGTTTCTTTCTAGTTTGTGTCTGATCTTACATGAACTTATCATTGATAGATAGATCTGTTTTCAAGCTAATATCGATAGAGTAGGAAGCGGTCGTACTTTTTTTGTCTATAGGACTCATCGAGGAGTGAAAGATTGGAGCTCAACTCGGAGCGTGCAGGGACAAACGTCGATAAAGAGGTACTTCTATTCTCCTTCCTTCTCATGCATTAGTTTGTATAGATTTGAAAAGAAGTCAGTTTCCACGTTAAGCACTTTCTGTCTTAGAGTTTAGGGTCTAGCTCTTTGAGGCAATCTACCTGTCCTCAGGGAGATTTTCCTACAAAAGTATTTTCTTGGGAATCCTAGAGAAAGATAGAGCAAATACAAAAGAATTTTATAACCTATAATCTCAAAATTAAAGGAAATATTCCCTATCCCATCCTCCTCATAGAAACAAGCCTCTCCCCCATTGAGAGAATGATTATGACTAGATATATAATGTATAAGAACAAGTTAAACAACATGGAAGACAAGAGGCTACCTAAAATTTCTTCAAAATCAAGTCATAACCACCATCGACTCAAGTGAGAATGGCATAAAGATGCCCGGTCTTGGCTAAACTATTGGGGAATCATGGAAGAAACCATTTTGTAGAATAAAGATACTATTAAAAAAAAATTCAAATCAAAATTTAAGGAAAAAATGTGGTGTGATAAAGAGTTAGACGAAAAAATAAAATTAAGGTATTATAAAGATGTAATCAACCCTAATCTAGAAGATCAAAATTGTCTATCTGTTTTGCCAAGTGTAAAGAAAAAAAATAAGCATTGCTAAGATAAGAACAAATTCTCATGAGATCCATAGTGAAACTAGGCATTGGTCAATTCCTAATACGCCATGAGATGAAATAATGTGTCACCTTTGTGACACTAAGAAGGTTGAAGATGAAAATCACTTTCTCATAGATTGTCCAACCTATACCCATATTAGATCTCATTTTCAAACTATTGATCACACTACCAACCTTCCTAACCTCTTAACTCAACAAAAGTATGGTGATCTTGGAAATCTTCTCTTAATGTTCTTCGAGCACAGAAACAAAATTCTAAAGAATCACAAGTAATCACTTACTATCTTAAGGTCAATGGAACAATTAGGTCTTAGTGGACGTTAATCATTATCATCATCATCATAAATTACTATAAATCTTGGTACAATGTTATAATATTCTATAAATTACTAAATCTCATGTTGTGGTTGGTCGGACTCATGATACATAAGCATGACTATAAATGTGAACTGGCTAGTCTGCCAACCCGCTTACCGTGTCACATCTATTTTATTCTACTATATTTTTATAAGTATATGACGAAATTGTTGGGTGTAAAATGTGTATGATGAAGTGTTGGGTGCAAGATGTATATCACCGAACATGCCTGACATGAAAAATGAAAAATAAAAATAAATAAAATAAATATGAATAATTAATTGAATAAAATTTAACAAAACATTATAATGAATAAGATATTTAATATTAATATTATAGGATAGATATCATTAATTTTACTTTATAGCTTATTTATTAATATCAATATAAAATAATATATACAAGTATATATCCATTTTAACTCTAGAGTCAAGAATGATCAATTTCTAGGTACAAACCTTTATTATCATAAATAAAATAAAAATTCCAAAATTCCAAATTTACATTTAAAAACATTAAAAATAATATTGAATAAAGTTTAAATAATTGTTTATATTATTATTTCAGTAAAAAGTGTTATAGCATTATATAAATTACTAAATCTTATGTGGTCGGTCAGACTCCTGATACATAAGCATGACTATAAACCGGCTCACTGTGTCACACAACCCGCTCGCCTTGTCACATCTATTTTATTCTACTATATTTTTACACGTATATGACGAAATTGTTGGGTGCAAAATGTATATGACATAAGTGTTGGGTGTTGGGTGCAAGATGATATCACGGAACAAGGTCATGTCGTACGAGGTCGAATTGCAAATGAAAGAAGTGTTGTGTCCAAAATGTGTATGAAGAAATTGTTGGGTGCAAAATGTATATGAGGGAAGTGTTGGGTGCAAGATGTATATCACTGAACAACCAGACATGAAAAATAAAAAATAAAAATAAATATGAATAAGAAGGATAAATTTCTAGATACAAACCTTTATTATTATAAACAAAATCAAAATTCCAAAATTTCAAATTTACATTTATAAACATAAAAAATAATATTGAATAAAATTTAAATAATTGTTTATACTATTCTTTAAGTAAAAAGTGTTATAGCATTATATAAATTACTATAAATCTTGGTACAATGTTATAATATTCTATAAATTACTAAATCTCATGTTGTTGTGGGTCGTACTCGTGATACATAAGCATGACTATAAATGTGAACTAGCGAGTCCGCCATCACAGTGTCACATCTATTTTATTCTACTATATTTTTATAAGTATATGATGGAAGTGTTGGGTGCAAAATGTATATGAAGGAAGTGTTGGGTGCAAGATGTATATCACCGAACAATAAAAAAAAATATGAATAATTAATTGAATACAATTTAACAAAACATTATCAGATATTAATAATGAATACAATATTTAATATTAATATTATAGGATAAATATCATTAATTTTACTTTATAGTTTATTTATTAATATTAATATAAAATAATATATATCCATTTTAACTATAAACAAAATCAAAATTCCAAAATTTCAAATTTACATTTTAAAACATTAAAAATAATATTGAATAAAATTTAAATAATTGCTTATAGTATTCTTTAAGTAGAAAGTGTTATAGCATTATATAAATTACTATAAATCTTGGTACAATGTTATAATATTCTATAAATTACTAAATCTCATGTTGCATTCAATCGGATTCGTGATACATAATCATGACTATAAATGTGAACCTGCTAGTCCACCAACCCACGAGTCCGCCAACCCGCGCACGTTGTCACATCTATTTTATTCTACTATATTTTCATACCTGGTTTTCATTTCCTTTGGTGCAATAGCTTAATATATATAGTTTTATGTGTATTTATCATCTTATAAAGGTAGGGGTGAAACTTATCAAAAGAATGACATGTTAAAATAATAGTTTGATTATCTTCAAAAGATGATAAAGCTATGCAAACAAGACTCATAATTAAACCAGAAAAGAATGGTCGCAATAATATCATCTAATCTATTTTTTTGATGATTATTTTCAAAATATGGAAAAGAAATGCATACAAGACAAATGGTTAGCCTTAAAAAAGTTCTAACAATGGCATTTACGTCATTTGTTTGAGAAGAAGTGGAGACACAAATTTAGTTTTAAAAAAATAGTTATTTCATTTGTTTGACAAGTGGAGACAACCAAGTTTCTATGGATTTATAAGAATTTTTGTAATTAATTTTACTTAAGAAAACCAACTTCATTGTACACACATATCCAAGTTTTTATGGATTTATAATAATTTTTATAATTACTTTTACTTAAGAAAACCAACTCCAATGTACAAACACTTTATAAACTCATTCAATGATGTCCTCCAACTCCATTATACAAACACCTTATAGATTCATTCAATGATGTCCTATCCAAGACATTGATGATGATGATGTCCTCCAAGTGATGAGACATGATTTGAAACTGTCGTAGCAGGCATCCAATAGCGCAAAAACCACATTCGATTAGCCAAGAAGACATGAGGGTAATTAACCAAGTTGGGCATGACTCCCTCTCCTAGGATTTCGGCAGTAATGAGCGGCCCTGACCTCTTTATACTGCGATAAAGTAGAACTCACTAAGAACTAGAGTATAGAGTTTGCCTTTAATATAATATATTAGTGATTGGATTGCGTGGTTGGGTGATGAGACATGATTTGAAACTGGGCCTATGGGTTGTTGGCCCGCTGTACTGTTTCTATGTCACTTTGATGTTCTTTCAATTTTGTAATATAGTTTCAAATAAACACAAAAAGAAAAATGGGATTCAACAAAGGAGGAAAATAAATTTGAAACAAACAGATGATTAATGTATCAAATAATGCATTAACTCATTCTAAATAAGTTGGTGCACCAACCATTGATCTCAAAATTGGCCTACAATTTACTGATATGGCTAGTAGGTTATAAGATTTCAAGTCTCCATAATACACTCATGGTAAGATTCTACAATCTTCCATCTTCTTAGTTCAACTCTCTTCACATTGATTTCTACAAGTTGTATCCAAGATGGTATCACCAAATAATTGTACCAACAACTAAGTTGTTCCGAGTAAATTAACATTTAATTTTTCAGGTAAATTAATTTTTAGGTAGGGAATATGCTGCCATGCAGAACTTGTTATTTTGGCATTCCAATATCTTATTTGATTTTCATTTTCTCTTTAGGTTTGTTTGGGATTTTCTCTTATGATATATAAGATATCATAAGATTCGTTTGGGGTTGAGTGTCTATTACTTTACTTTGGGTTAAATTTTTATTTTTAAATTAATTTTATTAAGATATAAACAAATTAATTTTTAATATATAAAATAATATATTTTTTAAAGATTGGTTGGTTGATGTGTTTGAAATTTTTAATAAAGTCTTCAGGTGGTTCCAAGATTTATATTAATTGGATATTTAATATCCCTTCCTAGCCTTCACATGTTATATATCATGCACAACTCACTTAGGTTACATATATAACCAAATATAATATTTAAAAAAATCTTAATTAGTAAAGAAATCACGTCCATTGCACAAACACCCATAATAATTCACCACGAGAAATATACATCCTATTATGAAACATTCAATGTTACCATAGGTGGCAGCATATCCTATCATCTGGTGGAATCCTATTACTAGGAATCAACTCTATGGCTACTGATCTATTCATCTCCTACCAAACTGTACTAGGAAATTTGATGTCTCGATCATCATCAATGTACCTGAGTAATATGTGGATTATAAATACCTCCCTGGAAAGTATCCATGTCACCAATGGTGCCTCATACTCATATGAGTACCCAAAATTCCCCATCGAAGGTGGACCACACATCATCTCTCTAAGTTGAGGCTCAAGGGATACAAGTGTGTGACCTTTGTAGTGGATAATTCCATACACCACTCTATCAACGAGAATCTCAGTGAGTTGACCCAATACAATTTGGATCTCCTTCTGTACTCTGACCACATAGTCCAAACAAAATAACTCTAACATGGCTATAATCCTACCTGTCTGACTCAATTGAGTCCTCCACATCCTGTCGACTATACTGTTGGCATCAAAAAATGGTGCTAGATTCCACTGCCAATTCCTGTAATACTAGAAAGTGTTAGGTATGTTTGTCATTTTTCAACCCCAATGGTATGACCAAGGACTCAAGGTAACATCTGAGAGTGATCTTGCATATATTGTGCTCTTTGTCCCTACTTTGGTGATATCCCACTCAAATATCAATCTCCGAGGGATATACCTCTCCATAAGGTTTGTCCATCCACTCGTCGATCCTAGGTGAACCAAACTCCATGATATGTCTAAAGTCATTGTCTGGAGTTTACCTCGGGGGAAACATCCCAAAAACCCACTGTATACCATCGTACACTATCGTATTTTGTTGTATCCCACTTCACACCATTGTATCATCATGTACCATACTATATCCTATATGTTTCAATGTATCAATCACTATATTAATATCAACCAAACTTAGATCCCAGAGTGATGTATCCACATATGTGGACTATACTCAGTTCCCTAATTATTTGGTGCATATACTTCCTTGTTGGCTAGTACATAAGGAATTTATAAACTACCATCTCTTTAGCTAATCCTTGAGCCAAAAGGAATGGCTCATGATCCATGTAATGCACACGATCAAAACCCTATGTGTCTAAACTCTCCTACAACCCTAAATACTCCTCATGTGGATTCATCACAAGAGGATCCTCCCTCAGATCATGAGTGCCACTCATGATCTCATCTGTCATTGCCACCAAAGATGATAAAGTCTTTGCTACTGTCAACGATGAGGAGTGTGTTAAACTAAGCTGGTAACAAAGCTCCTCAATCTCCCTCTCCTTGTCTTCAACAAACATAAGAGAAAGTTACATATCCATGAAAAACTACAAGTAATCAAATTTCATATTCTCTAGTGCTTCTTTGACGATGTGTAATTGGGCACTAGTGATCTCGTCTACATCTCCTTTTTGTCTCTCATCCATCTGAGCTTTCCACATAATATCTTCAATAAATTTATGAGTACTATCTTCCCTTTTCAACACCTGCACAATTTACTCCTCGACCAATAATTGGTCCTCCAAACTCTATCGAGGTACAATAATTTCCTCATCATCATCAACATTATATGGTGTTGAATCCTCATCAATCATAGGTTATATCTCACTTACACTACCCACATCATAAGTGTCATACATGGCGAAAGTTTTGGGATCCTCAACATTGGATGATTGGAACATTTCATCATAAGATGTTGCATTCTCTCCTTGTGTTGATTCATTAGAGGTATATCCATCTAACACACTAGTGTCATCAACTTCATCGGTTAGTTTTGATGATGTCTCACAGGTTGTTTTTTCTTCATTTATGCACACATCCTCCTCATGGCTAGATGCACGTTGTTCCACTTGTCCTTCACACTGATCCTTCATTTTATTCCATGTTCTTTTCAAGGAAGTCTTGGTCTAAACTTTAGGCCAGTAACCTTTCTTGATGGTGATGTAATTCTCTAATGACATAACCTCTCCTGTCTCCTTATTGAGCATCTCATACTCGTCGAAGTAAGCCATGCACTCTACATATAACTCCCAGAACATAGGATCTCCCAGCAATGGTGCTTGTCCCATTATTATATTATGCTATGGATTCCTGAATTGTATTCATCTTTGCATACACTCACAGGCTGGAAAGGTCACCAACTTTGATACCACTAAATTATCCCCAATGGGAATATGTTAGGGAAACAAGGTTTTTATTGTCCAAAATATGTTTTTTTCTGGTTGGGTAATTCTGTCAAACACTTTGTATTCATATTTTTTATATTTTCCTTAACAGTTTGTAAGTGTTTCTCCAATGGACATTTCATCAAACACATACAACAAAAGCATAAGAAATAAGAGAAAGTGATGACATTTTATTATGAGGGATGAAAAATAATACAATATACTCCCATAGTAATAACTAATTTCTTCTATGCAACTGGAAAAAGCTCCTGAGAACACACATGACAATAAAAACCTAGAATAATGGTGCTAATGTATCTATTGAATATGGTGTTTCTATATTACAAATCAGAATAGGGATGGGAACCCTCCCAAATTTGCAACACTTTTGTATTCTTCCTCCTTGATGCCTTTGCTCACCCGAACAACCAATCATCCCCGTGCCTGATATGTCTATGTGATTCTACATATATCCTTACTTGAAAAAGATGTATATCTAGTGGTGCCTCACATTACAAAGATGGGAAAATAGAGGGCCTTGCGGTACATAGCTATTTGACCCGCGATGGTGCCTTCGACCTGATTCTTTAAAACCCTCTTGAGATTCATGGATGTTTGTGCTCATCCCTATCCAGGAAACTCTGTAACCCTCATGTGCACTTTGTTATCCTTCCAATAGTAGACCAAACTCCCAAGTGAAGCTCCATTGAAGACCCTATATGGATCCTCCTTCTTTTCTATCTCCATTGGAAATCCTAGATGGATTCTCCTCTTATCTAGCTAGGGTGGATATTGCACCATCGAAACCAAACCAACACTGTAAGGGTTTTCCCCAAAACCTCATCGAAAACGTTGGCTACAACAACACTCAATAAGATATCAAATCATATTAATGAGAAGTGAGGGGTTACCCTCCTTTTATACTTTCCCAACCCCTTCTAGATGATTCCTTCGCACCTTCTAGAATTTTCCCCTTTTCTGACTAAGTCAATCTTTTAGAACTTTTCCCCTTTTGACTAAATCAAATATAGTCCTTATTTTCTTTCCAATTCTCACTTTAGGATTAAAATTCACTTTTTCTTTTGTAAGTTAGGATTTGTATTAAAACCTGCTAAAAAGAAAAATTAAATCTGTCATGCTATCATAGGGGGCTATGACATAATTTCCCTTGTGGGAAACCAATGCTGCCACATGGTCATAAATTCATAATGTCCATGCAAAACTTGCAAAGCTATAAAAAACATAGGGAGAGGATCTATATCTAGAGTGCCACGCAGGGCGGAAGTTCTGTAGGCTAGGTCGTGTAGAGAAAAAACAAAAAGTTGGACTATGCTAAGAATGAAAATGTCTAGATCTAAGAAGTTGTGCAAGGCAAAGAGCTTGTGAATTATACTATCTGAAACCATAAAAAGAAAAAAAGGAAACCTGAGCTAGAAAGAGCTAGCAAGTGTTGCGGTCGAGCCTCTACTCCAAGATAACCTGTCGATCTTGTCCGATGTCTCTACCAAGATTGCCTATGTCTGAGATGACCTGCTTGAGGTCCTGAAGAAGATTCGTCAGAAGCTCCTCTCGACTTGTTATAACCCTATGTTCCATAGAATCAACTGGCAACTAGAAATTTTCCCTCTAGTTGTATTTTTGTTGTAAATAATATTTTATTCTGCAAATGATTTACAAAAGAAAGAAAAAGAAAGAAAAGAAAAATAAAAAGAAAAAGAAAAGAAAGAAAAATAAAAAGGAAAAAGAATAAAAATAGAAAAAAGAATAAAAGAGGGTATAAAAAGAAAAAGATGAAACCCCATGCAATAAAATTGGCTTGATCCATATTGTCTAACCATGGTCAAGTTCTTTAAATTTATGTAGATAGGTTAGTGAATAAATTGGGATAAATAGTTTAATCTTAGCCTAATTAGATAGGATAGTGAATAAACATTGGCTAAACAGTCTAAACTTAGCCAAGTGTCTTAGGTTTGAATAATTGTTAACCCAACATTCTAATCTGGGTTAACTTTGCTAGGTGATTAGATTAGGATATAGGTTAGTATGCTTTTATTCCAATAAAATTTATGAAAATTTGGTTAAATGATTTTTATTTGAGACAAAATGTTGTATTTTGGACCCCTTGGTGAAAAAAATAAAGAAGGGAAGAAGCGGAAAAACCCATAAAATGCTTATCCTAAGTTTTTGTGATGATATGAAATCTTTGGCGCTTTGTGCTAAAAGGCGTGCTAATCTCAGCGGTCCATTGGCGTGCGCAAGGATCTACGGTCAATAGAGGATATTGAACCCCCCAGACCATTCCAGGTTTATTAGTTATCAATGACAAGTTGATTACTTTCTCAGACTACAAACAAAAGATCATCACAGTGGAAAAATATGGTTCTAAGTTTGCATGGATACAGGGAAACATTACTGGAAAAGCATTATTGGAGACTCTACAGTTGGACCTGAGAATCCAACACGAGATAAAGTACATCTTCATCACCAAGCCCACCTTTGCCAAGTACACAGAGATGGATGAAGTATACCGAAGGTTACTCAAAGTTACCATCCCTAGTCAAAAGAGATGGGATGACCTGTGTGCTTTGATCGAGTAGAGATGATGTGTACATCCGAGTCAGCATGTGGAACAGGCATAGTCAAGTCAAAGATGAATCACCAACCACCTTCCTCAAAATCAACAACAAGGATTTGAGAGGATCATTTAGCATTCCTACTTTTTGGTAATATGTAATCTAGTTAGTTAGATTTTCTCTCCACCGTATCTTGATCATTAATGACAGGATCAAATGTAATTTTTCTATAAATACTTCAGACCTCGAAGTATTGAGGGTTGATTTTTGCCCCCAAGAGAGTTGTACTCTGTAATATTTTTGAAGAGATCTACCAGTAATAAAAAGGCAATTCACAGGATTCCTGCGTGTTGATGTTGGTGATGTTTACTTCTCTTGGTTAATTGTTTTTCTTAATTCGTTATCATTCTGTTTTTTGTCTCTGATCGTTTAAAAGTAGTTAAAGTACATAATTTGCTTCATGCACTCTTTATCTGGCTTTTAGCGATTTAAATGTTCTTCTTCCGATATTATAATAAAGAAATTCTTAAATGCTTCTTTGTTCCGATTGACTATCTCACCTATTTTTGTCTTTCCATCACTTTAATTCTAAAGGATCCAACATTTTCATTATCTTGCCTTGTGAAAAAACCTAATAAAATCTGTATCTGATCTCAATCCTTAACACAAACCCCATAGCCCAATGGATTTTTAAAGAAATATTTTAGCCAATCTTTATAAAACAAAACAACACACTCATATTGTTTTAGCTAGCCTAATATCTAAAGCTCAAACATATCTAAATCTTACAGAGAGATCCCTCTTTGAAACTGGCAGGGCTAGATCCCAGTTTTGAAGTGGTTTTGTAAGTTACCTTTTTCAAATTTCTTATGACCCTGACAACCTTTGGGAATTTACAGAGTGCTAACATAGTGGTGACCATACTGGGGAACTGAACACACTTTCAATCCTTACGATTTCTTTTCCCTAGATAAAGAAAAAATTATTTCTGAACAAATCATAAAATCTAACTTATAAAGAGATAAATGCTCATGGGTTGTTGAAGTTTGTATATAATTAGTTTAGATTTCTTAAAATTTAAAGTTTTGGCTCCCAAAAGAATCCACACTAGATCTCACCCTGATCCAGAACCTACAACAACAGTAGACGATCCATAAAAGTTACTCAGAAAAAGAAACATTGTAGAAGGTTACGAGAGTCATAGTCCTCTTCATAGGGCCACTTCTCTCCCATAGAAGCTTGTCACTATCTAGGATCTTGAGTTTGAACTACCCTTTGAGAAAAGCCTTTTTAGAACCAAATATGACAGCTTTGTGAGTGAAACAATCCTAGATCAAAACATCCTACAACCTAGAATCCCTGAAATAATTTGTCCCAGGGAAGGCTTTGATCAACGTTTTCTTCAAGAGTTTAAAAAGTTAGAATACCTAGTATCCAATCTCAATCAAGTGTTGCATAAACTCCACTTTCAACAATCAGTTGAAATTTCTACCCTGACTGTTGTTGCAGCTTCTGTCAAGCCTCAAGTATCTCACTCCATACCTGCCATCCCTACCTCTTCTACCTCTTCTGTCACTTCTCCTCCAATCACACAAGTTGTTATTCAACCTCCTCCACCAATCATGGCAACAAGATATGATCCCCTGGTGTTAGTTTCTCCCGTACACGCTATGCCCCAAGACTATCAAACCAGACTTCCTCAGTTTGATGGTACTGGACCTCTTAATGAAAAAAAACATGTTGATAAGATGAATGATTACTTTGATTTGCAGGAATCCGATGTGGCAGATGTCCAGATGATACTTTTTGCACAGAGTTTAACCAGAGAGGTCAAAAAATGGTTCAAAGCATTACAAGCTGCGAGCATTGTTGACATTGTTTCTTTTCAACGAATTTTTCTTGACAGATGGGAGGTAAAGAAAAACCCAAATACGAGGACCTTCTATATTGCATATGGACATTTTTGTGTACATCAATGGTTCATAATGGCCACTGAGGGCATTGGCATCATGGAACAAGATGCAATATGGATTGTCAGATGCAGTTTTGTTGAATAGTAGATATCTTGTTTTTCTTGTCAATGACCATATGTCAACTGATATATTCAGCCAATTAGACAGCCACCATATACAAAATGTATCTCCCCAAAGTCCCCTCTCATGTGCAGGAAGAAATGGATATGCAGACAACCGCATCCTTGAAAAATACGTAGCGACGTCATATGTTCCATGCAACTGCTGAAGAAAATCATATTCCATCTTGTACACATACGACTACAAAGCCTCAGCATCGCCATGTATCAAAAAGGAAATCCCCAACAGTATACGAGAATGCATCCAATCTGAAAATCCCATTGCTATGAAAAACCACGTCAATGTTGTCAAGTATAATGTGTTAAATTATGAGCTTGATTTCTTATGCAGATTAATTCTTTTATTTTCTTCAATACTTTGATTCCAGCGTAATACACTTTAACAATTTCAAATCATAATCGAATAGCAATAATTATGTAGATAAGTAAACATGCATATCAACAACTCCTATACCCTGGGGAAACCCTGTACAGGGAGAAAAACCCCAGCAAACAATATTCCTTTATTACATTAATAATGTAAGATCTCTTACAAATATCCACCATGAATGTACTTCTCTCAAAGATCTTTCCAAGATGACTCTGACCTAACAAAGACTTACAAGACCTTGTTGAAATACACCTTTGATATGCTGCCTCTTTATCACTGATGTGCTCCTCTATTACTTCACCCTCAACCTGCATATGAAAACTCTATTTCAAAATTGTGTTGCAAAACTGTATTGCAAAACTGTGTTATGAAACTGTGTTGAGGAGAGGGTTCGACCTCTTCTTATATAGGCTGAAGAGGGTAAGAGGAGAAGCTCGAAATAGTAACCTGATTGCATGCATTAGTCATAACTCAGCTTCATACTTTAGTTCGAACTTAGAACTAGACTTGAGATTGGTTACAACTCAACATTACACTTTAATTCGAACTTTAGAACTAGACTTGATATTGGTTACAACTCAGCATTACACTTTAGTTTGAACTTAGAACTAGACTTAAGACTGACATGCTTTAGTTTGAACTTAGAACTAGACTTAAGACTTTAGTTGCAACTCAACATCACACTTTAGTTCTAAGACTCAAGACTTTAGTTGCAACTCAACATTACTACAATAGAACTAGACTCAAGACTTTAGTTGCAACTCAACATTACATTTTAGTTCTAACATAGAACTAGACTCGGGACTTTAGTTGCAACTCAACATTACTAAAATAGAACTAGACTCAATACTTTAGGTTCAACTCAACATTACACTTTAGTTCTAACATAGAACTAGACTCAAGACTTTAGTTACAACTCTTGACAAGGAAATTCGAAATTCTCTTCATGGTGGATAATGTTTACATGTGCCAACGCACTAGATCAATACAATTACACCATTTGCAATATTAGGAGTATCGTTTGTTTCTAGCTCATAGGAATTTTACATTCAACCTAACTTTTTCTAGATACATTGACTTTTTCTCATGGCTCACAAGGTTTGACTAGGCTCACAGAGGTTGTTTGTTCCCCCTGAATTTTGCACTAGTCTGTCTATGCTCACAGAGGTTGTACGTTCCCCCTTACTTTTGCACTAGATTGTCTATGCTCACAGAAGTTGTATGTTCCCCCTGACTTTTGCATTTGACTCACATAGCATCTCGTTTGTCGTGACTTTTGGTTTGACTCACAGAGGTTATCCGTTCCCCCTGGCTTTTGTCAATACCTTACAAGATTGGTTGATTCTCCAAATCTCCCTGGCTAGCCTCAGGGTGCCCCATATGGCCTCTCATTGGAGAATGATTGTCGATGCTGCCAAATTTAACACTCCCTCTCAGCGAGGGAGTCATTCTCAACCACACCAAGCTTGCCTCTCAGCTGCACAAATTGTCTCGAGGTTAGAGGCTTGGTCAGAATATCAGCTACCTCCTCGCTCGTGGCTATGTACTGTAACTTTACAGTTTTTCTCTGAACCAAGTCTCGGATGTAGTGGTACCTCATGCCAATATGTTTTGACCTGTCGTGAAATACCGGGTTATCTATATATTTTATGCAAATTTTATTATCATAGTGAACCACCATCGTCTCGATCTTGTCACCAAACAACCCAGAAACCAATTTTCTAAGCCATACTGCTTCCTTGCTAGCATCACTTGTTGCAATGTACTTATCCACTGTTGTACTCTGTGCAATGGATCCCTGCTTTCGACTTGACCAAGAGATCATAGCGGATCCTAAACTGAAGCAATATCTGGAAGTACTCTTCCGATCCACTGGGCTTCTTGCCCAGTCAGCATCTGCATACCCATGCAAAAATAAACCACCACTGGATGTATATCTCAGACCATAAGTAATGGTCCCTCTGAGATATCTCAAGATGTGCTTTGTTGCCACCCAATGTCTCTGTCTCGGTTCAATCATGAACTGACTCATTGCAATCACTGCATAGCATATATCTGGCCTAGTGTGGATCATGTACATCAATGATCCAGTCAGTTGCCTATACATGGTAGGATCCACCAAATCTGAACCTGTATCAGAATCATGCAGCTTCTTCAGGTTGGTAACCATCGGAGTAGACATGAATTTGCAATCCATCATACCAAACCTCTTTAGTACATCCACTATGTATTTTCCTTGTGCCAGAAATATCTCTCCCTGTCTTTGCCACACTTCCAATCCTAGGAAGTAATGCATCAAGCCTAAGTCTTTCATCTCAAATTCTGAGGTTAGCTCCCTGTTACACCAGGCTATTAGCCCTTCATTTCTTATTAGAAAGAGATCATCGACATACAGGATTAGTATAATAGGTTGGTTACCTCTTACCTTGAAGTATAGATTTGCATCAACATCACTTTTCTGAAATCCCGGGCTTTTAAGAAATCCATCAATCTTGTCATACCAAACTCTGGGAGCCTTCTTAAGACCATACAAGGCCTTCCTTAGCTTGCATGCATGAGTGCCTTTGTTATGCAGTATAAAACCATCTGGTTGCTCCACAAAGACCTCCTGTTCAATCTTTCCATTCAAGAATGTTGTTTTTTATATCCATATAATGTAGTTTCCAACCAAGTATGGAAGCTAAAGAAATAATACCTTGAATGGAGGTATACCTGGCTACAAGAGAAAAAGTCTCTTTGTAGTCGATTCCTTCTTTCTGAGTGAAGCCTCTGGCTACAAATCTTTCTTTGAACTTTTTCACACTTCCATCAGCTGCATGTTTGATCTTATAAATCAATTTGGAAGAAACCACTGATATGTCTTTTGGCCTTGGCACAATGTCCCAAACATTGTTATTTATAATACACCGGTATTCCTCAAGCATGGCATCCTTCCATACTTGTAATTTTCTTCTTCTTCAAATGAAGAAGGTTCATCATCACTAATGTTTCTTATCAGTGCAACATAGCCTCCAAACCTATGAGGCCTCTTCCTTTCCCTGAAAGTTCCTTTGGAAGAAGTTATCATTTCTTCTTCCTGCACTATTTCTTTAAGCCACCCTGGCTTCCTTTTGGCTGGAGGCTCTTCAAGAGTTATTTCTAACACTTCAGTGTGTTCTAGGGGCTCATTACTTGGCCCTTCATGAAGTTCCTCCCTCTGATCATCTGACTCTTCATTTTCATAAGAGGGTGAAGTTGGATGAACTGCTTCCGAATCTTGTTGAAGCTCTCTAAATTTATTAAATGAAGATTCCTCATGGAAATTCATGTCTCTGCTTACCTATATTTTCCTCTGACCTAGTACATAAATCCTGTAATATTTGGAGTTCTCACTGTACCCCACAAAAACCCCTTTCTTGCCTGAGGGTTCCATCTTTGTCCTCTTTTCCTTAGGGACATGAATATACACAGGACATCCAAATATCCTTAGATGCCCTATTTCATGTTTGATCCCTGAGAAGACTTCTTCAGGAGTCTTTTCCTTCAAAATAGCATGTGGAAACATGTTCTAAATATACACGGCAGTGGAGGTAGCTTATGCCCATAAATAATTTGGTAGATCCTGGTCAAACATCATTGCTTTCGCTGCCTCACAAATAGTCATGTTTTTCCTCTCAGCAACTCCATTTTGTTGAGGGTTATATGGCGCGATCAACTGAAGAGATTCAAACTCTCCTCCATTGTCTTTTCTAAGGATTCCGATGTGTTTCCCTGTCTGCTTTTCAATAAAGGCTTTATACTCTTTGAATTTATCAAATGTGTCACTTTTAGCTTTAAGAAAATATATCCAAAATTTTCTTGAGTAATCATCAATAAAAATGGCATAATACAAACAACCACTGAGTGACGGAGATAACATGGGACCACATACATAAGAATGAACCAGATCTAATATGCCCTGAGCTATGTTGTCACTACTAGGAAATTATTTCTTTATATTTTTACCTAGCATGCATCCCTTACAAATTTCATTCTTACTAAGAGAAATAGAGGGCATTCCACATACCATGTTCTGTAGATCTGGAAGAGCTTTTTAATGAATATGTCCAAGTCTTCTGTGCCACAACTCATTGGAGCTAGTCGCATCATGAGCCAATGCCTGAACTGACTGTCCTGACACGATGTACAGTCCTCCACTGCGAGTTCCAATGGGTTCGTTTGTACTTAAGTGGCTACCTTTAGCCCATAGTAGTGCCTTCATGTCCTTGAAGATCACCCAATATCCCTTGTCCTCAAGGGTTGCAACTAATTGTAGATTCTTCTTGCGCCCTGGAACATATAATACTTCATCAACATGAAGTCTAGCCCCAGATTCCAAACTGAAGGAGATAGAGCCTACTCCCTCTATCTTGTAACATTTTTCATCCCCAAGCTCGACCTTCTCTGCAAAAGATTTTGTCTTGAAATCTGAGAGGATCTCTTTGTACCCTGTCATGTGCTTTGATGCACCATTGTCTACTAACCAAGTTTTCGGCCCCGTGGAAACTGAACTGGATAAAGAAGAAACCAAATAATATTCTTTCCTATTTTCTTTCTCATTATCAAGACTTTTCTTATTTCTTTTGGATTCATCATCCTCAACAATTGAGGCATGATGTTTCCCTTTCCTAGGATATTTCTTTCTAAACCAAAAAATTTAGCAAAATGACCCAACTTATTACAACTAAAGAATTTAATCTTAGATGTATCAATATTCTTACCTTTGAATGTACCTT
Source organism: Picea engelmannii (assembly GCA_009831015.1). Taxonomy (NCBI): domain Eukaryota; kingdom Viridiplantae; phylum Streptophyta; class Pinopsida; order Pinales; family Pinaceae; genus Picea; species Picea engelmannii. The sequence continues at coordinate 153,952 of ML809855.1, forward strand.
TGATGTTTGGCTTCCATTGAGAGCCTTTCTGGAAAGTGCCTTTCTTCTTTCCCTTGAATCTTGATGCTAAAGCTGAGTGCTCTTCTTTCGTTGGCTCGCTCTTGGTAGTTGTGCAACTCTCCTCCTGGAGGAACTCATGCCATAACCTCTCAAATGTGGGTTGAAAATCTCTCCCACTTACACTGGATAAGAAGGTCTCCCATGAAGAAGGAAGACCGTAAAAAATGGTCTGCACTAAATCATCATCGTCCGCTGTCACCCCTGTAACCAAAATCTAATCTCTAATCTAAGCTATCCTGAAACAGAAATATGTCACTGAATCACCTTTCTCCATCTTCAAATACTTAAGCTTGTGATTAAGTGTACTCTTCTGACTTGGAGCCTGTTTCTCATACAGATTCACCAAGGTATCCATATAGTCCTTGGTAGTCATCAACGAAGTCCTTGCAGGAATTATACTGTCTTTGACAGAGTCAAAGATGATTTGCTTGACTCTTCCTAAAAGCTATTCTTTCTGCATTATTCGTTGGTTCCTCCACCACTGTGGTCACATACTACTCAATATCATGCTCTTGCAAGATATTTGTTAAAAGGAGCTTCCACACATTAAAGTTGGTAGCTCCTTCAAGCCTATCTTCGACCCTGATTGAAATAGAGGATGCCATGGTCCTCACACTGGAAACTTAATCAAGCTCACTTGGATCTGTGTCTACCTGTTGTTGCACGTCAACACGTTTAACACACCCTAAGCTCTGATACCATGTTAAATTATGAGCTTGATTTCTTATGCGGATTAATTATTTTATTTTCTTCAATACTTTGATTCCATCTTAATACACTTCAACAATTTCAAATCATAATTGAATAGAAATAATTGTGTAGATAAGTAAACATGCATATCAACAACTCATATACCCTGGGGAAACCCTGTACAGGGAGAAAAACCCCAGCAAACAATATTCCTTTATTGCATTAATAATGTAATATCTCTTACAAATATCCACCATGAATGTACTTCTCTCAAAGAGCTTGCCAAGATGACTCTGACCTGACAAAGACTTACAAGACCTTGCTGAAATACACCTTTGATATGTTTCCTCTTTATCACTAATGTGCTCCTCTATTACTTCACCCTCAACCTGCATATGAAAACTCTGTTTCAAAATTGTTTTTCAAAACTGTATTGCAAAATTGTGTTGCGAAACTGTGTTGAGGAGAGGGTTCAACCTCTTCTTATATAGGATGAAGAGGGGAAGAGGAGAAGGTCGAAATAATAACCTGATTACATCCATTAGTCATAACATGGCTTCATACTTTAGTTTGAACTTAGAACTAGACTTGAGATTGGTTACAAATCAGCATTACACTTTAGTTCGAACTTTAGAACTAGACTTGAGATTGGTTACAACTCAGCATTACACTTTAGTTAGAACTTAGAACTAGACTTGAGACTGACATGCTTTAGTTTGAACTTAGAACTAGACTTAAGACTTTAGTTGCAACTCAACATTACACTTTAGTTCTAAGACTCAAGACTTTAGTTGCAACTCAACATTACTAAAATAGAACTAGACTCAAGCATTTAGTTGCAACTCAACATTACACTTTAGTTCTAACATAGAACTAGACTCAAGACTTTAGTTGCAACTCAACATTACTAAAATAGAACTAGACTCAAGACTTTAGTTGCAACTCAACATTACACTTTAGTTCTAACATAGAACTAGACTCAAGACTTTAGTTACAACTCTTGACAAGGCAATTCGAAATTCTCTTCATGGTGGATAATGTTTACACGTGCCAATCCACTAGATCAATACAATTACACCATTTTCAATATTAGGAATATCGTTTGTTTCTAGCTCATAGGAATTTTGCATTCAAACTAAATTTCCCTAGATACTTGACTTTTTCTCATGGCTCACAAGGTTTGACTAGGCTCACAGAGGTTGAATGTTCCCCCTGACTTTTGCACTAGTCTGTCTATGCTCACAGAGGTTGTACGTTCCCCCTGAATTTTGCACTAGACTGTCTATGCTCACAGAGGTTGTACGTTCCCCCTGACTTTTTCATTAGACTCACACAGCATCTCGTTCATCTTGAATTTTGATTTGACTCACAGAGGTTGTCCATTCCCCCTGGCTTTTGTCAATACCTCACAAGACTCGTTGATTCTCCAAATCTCTCTAGCTAGCCTCAAGGTGGCCCATATGGCCTCTCATTGGAGAATGACTGTCGATGCTGTCAAATTTAACACTCCCTCTCAGCGAGGGAGTCATTCTTAGCCACACCAAGCTTGCCTCTCAGCTGCACAAACTGTCTCGAGGTCATAGGCTTGGTTAGAATATCAGCTACCTGCTCACTCGTGGCTATGTATTGTAACTTTACAGTTTTTCTCTGGACCAAGTCTCGGATGTAGTGGTACCTCATGTCAATATGTTTTGACCTATCATGAAATATTGGGTTCTTTATCAATTTTATGCAACTTTGATTATCACAGTGAACCACCGTCGTCTCGAGCTTGTCACCAAACAACCCAGAAACCAATTTTCTGAGCCATACTGAATCCTTTCTAGCATCACTTGCTGCAATGTACTCAACCTCTTTTGTACTCTATGCAATGGATCCTTTCTTTTGGCTTGACCAAGAGATCATAGCAGATCCTAAACTGAAGTAGTATCCGGAAGTACTCTTCCGATCCACTAGGCTTCCTGCCTAGTCAGCATCTGCATACCCATGCAAAAATAAACCACCACTAGATGTATATCCCAGACCATAAGTAATGGTCCCTCTGAGATATCTCAAGATGTGCTTTGCTACCACCCAGTGTCTATGTCTCGATTCAGTCATGAACTGACTCATAACAATCATTGCATAGCATATATCTGGCCTAGTGTGGATCATGTACATCAATGATCCAATCAGTTGCCTATACATGGTGGGATCCACCAAATCTAAACCTGTATCAGAATCATGCAGCTTCTTCAGGTTGGTAACCATCAGAGTAGACATGGATTTGCAATTCATCATACCAAACCTCTTTAGTACATCCACTGTGTATTTTCATTGTGCTAGAAATATCTCGCCCTGTCTTTGCCACACTTCCAATCCTAGGAAGTAATGCATCAAGACTAAGTATTTCATTTCGAATTATGAGGTTAGCTCCCTCTTACACCAGGCTATTAGCCCTTCATTTACCGTTAGAAAGAGATCATCAACATATAGGATTAGTATAATAGGTTGGTTACCTCTTACCTTGAAGTATAGATTTGCATTAGCATCACTTTTCTGAAAGCCCGAGATTTTAAGAAAGCCATCAATCCTATCATACCAAACTCTGGGAGCCTGCTTAAGACCTTACAAGGCCTTCCTTAGCTTGAATACATGAGTGTTTTTGTTATGCAGTATAAAACCATATGTTTGTTCCACAAAGACCTCCTGTTCAATCTTTCCATTAAAGAATGTTGTTTTTACATCCATCTGATGTAGTTTCCAACCAAGTACGAAAGCTAAAGAAATAATAGCTCGAATGGAGGTATACCTGGCTACAAGAGAAAAAGTCTCTTCGTAGTTGATTCCTTCTTTCTGAGTTAAGCCTCTGGCTACAAATCTTGCTTTGAACTTTTCCACACTTCCATCAGCCACATGTTTGATCTTATAAATCTATTTGGAAGAAACCACTAATTTGTCTTTTGGCCTTGGCACAGTGTCCCAAACATTGTTCTTTATAATAGACCTGTATTCCTCAAGCATGGCATCCTTCCATACTTGTAATTTATCTTCTTATTCAAATGAAGAAGGTTTGTCATCACTAATGTTTCTCATCAGTGCAACATAGCTTCCAAACCTATGAGGCCTCTTCCTTTCCCTGAAAGTTCATTTAGGAGAAGTTATCCTTTCTACTTCCTACACTATTTATTTAAGCCACCATGGCTTCCTTTTGGCTAGAGGTTCTTCAAGAGTTCTTTCTAACACTTCACCGGGTTCTAGAGGCTCATTACTTGGCCCTTCACGAGGTTCCTCCCTCTGATCATCTGACTCTTCATTTTCATAAGAGGGTGAAGTTAGCTGAACTACTTCTGAATCCTGTTGAAGCTCTCTGGATTTCTTAAATGCGGCTTCCTCATGGAAATTCACATCTATGCTTACCTCTATTTTCCTCTGACCTGGTACATAAATCCTATAAGCTTTGGAGTTCTCACTGTACCCCACAAAAACCCCTTTCTTACCTAAGGGTTCCATCTTTGTCCTCTTTTCCTTAGGGACATGAATATACACAGGACATCCAAATATCCTTAGATGCCCTACTTCAGGTTTTATCCCTGAAAATACTTCTTCGGGAGTCTTTTCCTTCAAAATAGCATATGGACACCTGCTCTGAATATACACAGCAGTGGAGGTAGCTTCTGCCCATAAAGAATTTGGCAGATCCTGATCAAACATCATTGCTTTCGCTCCCTCACAAAAAGTCCTATTTTTCCTCTCAGCAACTCCATGTTTCTGAGGGTTATATGGCACGATCAACTATCTCTTGATTCTTGTTGACTTGCAAAAATCATCAAACTGAAGAGATTCAAACTCTCCTCCATTGTTTGTTCTAAGGATTCTGATGTGTTTCCCTGTCTGCTTTTCAATAAAGTCTTTATACTCTTTGAATTTATCAAATGTGTCACTTTTAGCTTTAAGAAAATATATCCAACATTTTCTTGAGTAATCATCAATAAAAATGACATAATACAAACAACCACTGAGTGACGGAGATGACATGGGACCACATACATCAGAATGAACCAGATCTAAGATGCCCTGAGCTATGTTGTCACTACTAGAAAATGCTTTCTTTATATTTTTACCTAGCATGCATCCTTTACAAATTTCATTCTTACTAAGAGAAATAGAGGGCATGCCACATACCATGTTCTATAGATCTGGAAGATCTTTGTCATGAAGATGTCCAAGTCTTATGTGCCACAACTCACTGGAGCTAGTCGCATCATGAGCCAATGCCTAAACTAACTGTCCTGACACGATGTACAGTCCTCCACTGTGAGTTCCAATGGGTTCTGTTGTACTTAAGTGGCTACCTTTAGCCCATAGTAGTGTCTTCATGTCCTTGAAGATCACCTAATATCCCTTATCCTCAAGGGTTGCAACTGATAGTAGATTCTTCTTGAGCCCTGGAACATATAATACTTCATCATCATGAAGTCTAGCCCCAGATTCCAATCTGAAGGAGATAGAGCCTACTCCCTCTATCTTGTAACATTTTTCATCCCCGATCTCGACATGCTCTGCAAAATATTTTGTCTTGAAATCTGAGAGGATCTCCTTGTACCCTGTCATGTGCTTTGATGCACCACTGTCTACTAACCAAGTTTTTTGGCCCCGTGGAAACTGAACTGGATAAAGAAGAAACCAAATAATATTCTTTCCTATTTTCTTTTTCATTATAAGGAATTTTCTGATTTCTTTTGGATTCATCATCCTCAGCAGTTGAGGCATGATGTTTCCCTTTCCTAGGATATTTCTTTCTAAACCAACAAACTTTAGCAAAATGACCCAACTTATTACAACTAAATAATGTAATATTAGATGTATCAATATTCTTACCTTTGAATGTACGTTTGATGTTTGGCTTCCATTGAGAGCCTTTCTAGAAAGTACCTTTCTTCTTTCCCTTGAATCTTGATGCTAAAGCTGAGTGCTTTTCTTTCGTTGGCTCGCTCCTGGTAGTTGTGAAACTCTCCTCCTGGAGGCAATCATGCGATAACCTCTCAAACGTGGTCTGAAACTCTCTCCCACTTACACTAGATAAGAAGGTCTCCCATGAAGAAGGAAGACCGTAAAAAATGGCCTGCACTAAATCATCATTGTCCACTGTCACCCTTGTAACCAAAAGCTGATCTCTAATCTGAGCTATCCTGGAACAGAAAGATGCCACTGATTCACCTTTCTCCATTTTCAAATACTTAAGCTTTTGCTTAAGTGTCGTCTTTTGACTTGGAGCTTGTTGCTCATACAGATTCACCAAGGTATCCATACAGTCTTTGACAATCATCAACGAAGTCATTGCAGGCATTATACTATCTTTGACTGAGTCAAATATATTCGCTTGGCCTTTGCTTGACTCTTCCTGAAAGTTGTTCTTCCTGCATTATTCGTTGGTTCCTCCACCACTGTGGTCACATATTGTTCAAGATCATGCTCTTGCAAGATATTTGTTATACAAAGCTTCCACACATTAAAGTTGGTAACTCCTTCGAGCCTATATTCGGCCCTAACTGAAATAAAGGATGCCATGGTCCTCACACTGGAAACTTAATCAAGCTCGCTTGGATATGTGTGTACATGTTGCTACACTTCAACATGTTTAACACACCCTAAGCTCTGATACCATGTTAAATTATGAGCTTGATTTCTTATGCGGATTAATTATTTTATTTTCTTCAACACTTTGATACCAGCTTAATACAATTCAACAATTTCAAATCATAATCGAATAGAAATAATTGTGTAGATAAGTAAACATGCATATCAACAACTCATATACCCTGGGGAAACCCTGTACAGGGAGAAAAAACCCAGCAAACAATATTCCTTTATTGCATTAATAATGTAAGATCTCTTACAAATATCCACCATGAATGTACTTCTCTCAAAGAGCTTGCCAAGATGACTCTGACCTGACAAAGACTTACAAGACCTTACTGAAATACACCTTTGATATGTTGCCTATTTATCACTGATGTGCTCCTCTATTACTTCACCCTCAACCTGCATATGAAAATTATGTTTTAAAATTGTGTTGCAAAACTATATTGCAAAACTGTGTTGCGAAACTGTGTTGAGGAGAGGGTTCGACCTCTTCTTATATAGGCTGAAGAGGGGAAGAGGAGAAGATCGAAATAGTAACTTGATTGCATGCATTAGTCATAACTCAGCTTCATACTTTAGTTCAAACTTAGAACTAGAGTTGAGATTGGTTACAACTTAGCATTACACTTTAGTTCAAACTTTAGAACTAGACTTGAGATTGGTTACAACTCAGCATTACACTTTAGTTCAAACTTAGAACTAGACTTTAGGCTGACATGCTTTAGTTCGAACTTAGAACTAGACTTAAGACTTTAGTTGCAACTCAACATTACACTTTATTTCTAAGACTCAAGACTTTAGTTGCAACTCAACATTATTAAAATAAAACTAGACTCAAGACTTTAGTTGCAACTCAACATTACACTTTAGTTCTAACATAAAACTAGACTCAAGACTTTAGTTGCAACTCAACATTACTAAAATAGAACTAGACTCAAGACTTTAGTTGAAACTCAACATTACACTTTAGTTCTAACATAGAACTAGACTCAAGACTTTAGTTACAACTCTTGACAAGGCAATTCGAAATTCTCTTCATGGTGGATAATGTTTACACGTGCCAACACACTAGATCAATACAATTACACCATTTGCAATACTAGGAATATTGTTTGTTTATAGCTCATAGGAATTTTACATTCAACTTAACCTTTGCTAGATACCTTGACTTTTTCTCATGGCTCACAAGGTTTGACTAGGCTCACAGAGGTTGTATGTTCCCCCTGACTTTTGCACTAGTCTATCTATGCTCACGGAGGTTGTACATTCCCACTGACTTTTGTACTAGTCTGTCTATGCTCACAGAGGTTGTACGTTCCCCCTGACTTTTGCATTAGACTCACATAGCATCTCGTTCATCCTGACTTTTGGTTTGACTCACAAAGGTTGTTCGCTCCCTCTGGCTTTTGTCAATACCTCACAAGACTAGTTGATTCTCCAAATCTCCCTGGCTAGCCTCAGGGTGGCCCATATGGCCTCTCATTGGAGAATGATTGTCGATGCTGCCAAATTTAACATAATGGACTGTGTATCTATTTCATACGACTGAACATCTATTACTTCTTTCATCTCTTCAACTATCATTTTCAAGCTATTTTTTACATACTTTCAGTTTCTATGAAAACAGAGAAAGCAAGGGAAAAAAATAAGAGGTAGAAAAATAAAAAAGGAAAGCAAAATAGGGTACCAATCCCCATATTTATCTTTCAACCTTCTTCTTGTCAACTTGAATCCCCCCTAGTCCCCATTACAGATCAGAAGAAAATAGATCGACACTGGAAACTGAACCAAACAGGAGAAAGAACGCAAATAAATAAAACCATAACTTTACTTAGCAGAAAGAGAACATGTAGACGCGGTTTTTCGACCCACAGAATAAAAGCATACCTTGCGTCTACACCCTACCCGATGGTTCCCTCTTCTGATAGCTCCCAACTAATTTTCGTAAAGCCCTCTGCATTGCAATTTTCGGAAAAGCTATGGATGTGATAGCTTGCATATTAAGACGCATGCTTTCCAGGAACAAAAACCAAGAGCAGAGACAAAGATGGTCTACAACAGAATTTCGAGGCAAGGACTCCCACCATTAAAAAACAACAACAACAGGGAAACTTACCTGTCAACAAAGGATGACAAGAGCTCAGCCCCAAAAACTACAAACTGCAACAACAGGTCCAACATCTTACAAAGTTGAAGAACAACAAACCAGTGAACAACCACGAAGAGCTCGAACTACAAGTGCAGGACCTCAACTTTGCAAAGTTGAATCAAACAAGAACCAAAATCATGGAACGAAGCAGCAAACAAGGATCGACCACTTCAGCAGCGATGTCGACCATGAACAAAATTGTGTCGTAACACATCTGTACAATAAACATTTAAGACTGGCAAAGTTGTTAGGTAAATAGTTAAGACTGTCAGGACCGTCAAAGGGCATAGGCCTGTGTAAGCATTTAAGAAAATATGCAGCGTGGTAGGCCTGTTCTCTCGAAGCACACAACAATAAAGCAAAAATCACACATAGTAATTTGGTAGAGAATGTATTCTACCCAACACAAAATGCTAAGGGAAACATTCGAACTAATGTTATCATTAATCCACCTTCGACCAATGCATAATAAAAGATATGATTCAAAAAGACCAAATACTTCGGATATGCCAACATATTTCACATTGGGAATAGCGAAGGCGGCAATAAGACCTCCAATCCGTTGTCCAATCAGATCTTGACAAAAATGATTCTTTTTATTATATAAAAATCGATCTTTTCACTTCCGTTGTTCCAACAATAGACAATATGGAAATATTTATGGTCAATGCACAATCTAATACCAGGTCAACGATTTATCAATTGCTATAGTCCCTCTATGCCTACGGAAGGGACTAATAACATCAAAAGTTGAAAATGGGTCCTGCCTAGGTGGTTGACTTGTGCACCCCAAGTGGGCGTTCCCCTAGGTGGCCTCCTTGGCCCAATTTTATTCCATTAATTATTCATATTTATTTTTATTTTTCATGTCCCGCCTATTCCATGATATACATATTGCACCAGACACTTCCGTCATATACATTTTGCACCCAACAAATCCGTCATATACGTATAAAATAGATGTGACACGGTGAGCGGGTTAGGTTCACATTTATAGTCATGCTTATGTATCACGAGTCACCCCAACATGAGATTTAGTAATTTATAAAATATTATAACATTGTACCAAGATTTATAGTAATTTATATAATGCTATAACACTTTTTACTTAAAGAATAGTATAAACAATTATTTAAATTTTATTCATTATTGTTTTTAATGTTTTTAAATGTAAATTTGGAATTTTGATTTTTTTTTACGATGATAAAGGTTTGTACCTAGAAATTGATCCTTCTTGACTCTAGAGTTAAAATGGATATATACTTGTATATACTATTTTATATTATAAAATAAAATTAATGATATCTATCATATAATATTAATATATATATCTTGCACCAACACTTCTGTCATATACATTTTGCAATATCACAACTTATGTATCACGATCACGAGTACTACTGACAACAACATGAGATTTAGTAATTTATAGAATATTATAAGAGTGTACCAATATTAATAGTAATTTATATAATGCTAATTAGTCTCACTTCAATCTTGCATATACTTTGTGTGTGCTTCATAAGTTTAAGAACCTCAGATTGATAGATTAAATAGTTGGGCAAGTACTGCAACTCAATTAATACAACATTAGTTCAGCCCAATATAACGATTGTCGTTCCCTTGTTACGATTGTTGTTCCTTTTGTTACAATTGTTGTCCCTTTGCAGGGGTTGCATCTCTGGAGGACAGGTATTGAAAACGAAAGGTAATAACCTACGTAGGCAACAAGTAAAACGCTTTTTCCAGCGCCTACCTTTGGATGGTGCATAGAGGTTATATTTTAGGACATCTTTAGAGCCCAACAATTTTCATGAAAACATGTCAACTAGTTGACAGGTTTTCCAAAACCACCATATTTATCCACATATAACCTGCATTTACATATCAACCAAACCACCTTGGAGGTATCCACATATAAATTATATTTACATATCAACCAAACCACCTTGTACCTCCAACTGTCAAGCATTGCCTCCATTTCCTCACCTGTCAAGAATTTCCTCCCTTTCCTCACCTATCCAGAATTTTCATGTGGCTTCATAGAGGTTTCTTTAAATTTGAAACCGACTTTGTCTTTACACCTCCACTGACCTTGTATTTACGCCATTTCCTCCAACTGTCAAGAATGTGGGTGCAATCTTCCTCAAATTTGAAATTGACTTTGTATTTTTCCTCAAATTTGAAGCTGACTTTGTATTTTTCATATGTCGAATTACAAGAACGCGAAGCTCATCGGAAAGTATCTCCTCTCTACCTCATTGTTTCGAATTCAAAATACATGTATTACTCAGTTGCTTGACACCTCTTTGCAATTTCACAAGAAGAAGATGGCAGGAAACGAGTGTAGCCACTAAGAGACAGAGCTTCATGATCTCAAGAAATGATGCGTACAAATTTCGACGTCAACACGTCTCCACACCCATGTCAACAAATTTCAATCTCGTAGAAGCAACGCATGTGAAAACCACGGAGCTATGACCTCCTCAATCCGCCATTTTCGATAACTCTACGAGCTTGTCCGTGAATTTTGAAGGAACCACCAAGGTGGGAAAGAATTAATCTGCACCCATGTCGATCAATTTCAAGCTCACAGAAGCAACGTCAGTGACAACCACGAAGCTACGACCTCGTCAATCCTTCAATATCGGTAAATTGGCGAGTGTTTCTGTGAATTCCAAAGGAACCGCCAAGGTGGGAAATAAACAATTCATAGCGTCGAGGAGATCGTTGAAGATGTCGCTGAACACCAACACTTTGAATTCCAAGGCCATGGTGCGGCGCTTTACAACTAAAATTATGCCCTCCTCTTCTAAATTTTCCTTTCCTTCTCTAATTTCTTCTTTCCTTGGCAGAAAATGTGGGGCATGCCTGCTTCTCATTAAATCATTAACTCCATTGCAGTTGTTACAATTTTGAAATGATTTGGAGTGCCTTGTTGGCATGGCATATCAACAATATGCAAAGCAGGTTAACTGATAGTCTAACATTTAGCTTTACACTCGACGTTTAAATTAAAGTCACAACTAAAACATTTTTTAACCCTTGAGCATCCTTCACTCGAACTGTTATGCTATGAAGGTTATGTCGCCCCTTTGTCAAGGTCTTCCAAGGATTAGCACCCAGATCATTGGAGTATGTCTTGTCAAGTACTTGGTTAAGTTCGTCGAGCATTAGGTACTTCGTTTGTTTTCAATTGCCAACTTTTTCCTTTGTTGGGAACCTTATGCAAATGCCTTGCTTTGTACCTTCACAAAGAACCTTGTACAAATGCCTTGCTTTGTCTTTTCAAAAAGCATCATTTTTATGTTGATCATAAATTACATATATTTGTCTTCACCTTTGTTAATTATGTTGAATGTTTTAGTTAAATTTATTTGTTTAAAATATTTTGAAATTAAAAAGAAATATGGGGCAACATATTTTTTTCAAAAGAATTTGAGTTATATCTAATTGACGTCTTTATAGTTTATATGAACATCAAAAATTAAATAAATAAATGAACTCTACAAGCATATTAATCATATTACGACATTCATCCAAAAGGAAAATTCCATTTAAATTCTATATAAAAAGAAGAAAACATAATAGCAAAAAACATAGTATAATTTTTTTTTCATCTTGACCTATAGCTAAGCCATTTTTAAAATACGTTCTCGTCGTGTTGGAAAGACTAATCATATATAGATTATATCAATGTGAATACTACGCCATGATATAATTACACAATCATATAAAAGTATAAACAAGGTCTACATAATCATATAAGTATAAACAAGGTTTACATAATCATATAAGTATAAACAAAGTTTCTTCATCATGATATAATTACACAATCATATAAAATTATAAACAAGGTTTACATATAATCATATAAGTATAAACAAAGTTTCTTCAAGTACAATGTGTAAAGTAACCATGGAGCTTAGCAAGGCACTATTAGCCAAAGATAGTGGTTGAATAAATGTTCTTGGCAAATGACTCAAGAAATAGAAGAAAGCTATGTATCAAATCATTAAGTTGAATGCAAAGAAAAACATTTAATGACTCACTACCTCACAAATCAAGTGCCAAACATTCTGCTACTTTGTATCACTTTAAATATCATCTTATAATTATTTTTGCCAATATAACAAATATGGCCAAACATTCTATTTAGTATAACTTTAAATATCATATTATCATCATTTTACCAATAAATATAGCCAAACATTCTACTACTCTGGAACACTTTAAATATCAACATCCTAATAAAGGAGCAACAAAGGGGACAATTTTTCAAGAAGGGCATATGCTAATAATAAGAAATGTAAAATGATTTGACAAAGCCATTATCATCAATATGAACATCTAGAAAAATCAACAAAATGTTATTAAAACTACTATTGGACACCCGACTAAGGAAGATAACATAACAAAGTCATCTGAAACATTGAATATCATGGAAAGAAATGAAATATGGAAACATTGAATATCATGGAAGGAAATGAAATACGGTGACAGGAGAAAATGATTATATATACAATAATAACTAATGTTATTACATGGATTTCAACATTGAACAATATATTCACTATTCATAAGTTACAGAAAAATTAATATTTTAGCTATTTTGAAACTGTTTTGAAAACAAATATCTATTTTTATTACTACTCAAGTAACTATTTTGGGTATGCAATATTCCACATTGCATAATGAAATCAAGTAGGTCATAATAATAATTAGAAATGAATTGTGTATGTGATAGAAATGAATTGTGTATTTCAAATCAAATAGATAACATGTGCTCTTTTCATATATGTTTTCAACCTTTTGATCTGGGATGTGATGCAGCTTAGTAATGAGTCTGAATTACTTTAGCATTTTCATTTTTTTTTAATAATTATATATAATAATGAATAATTAAACTTTTTCCATTCCATTACCTTATTGTTAGATAAATATATAATAATTAAAAGAAAATAATTTTACTTCTTTAATTAAGTTATAATATAAAAATCATATAAATTGATATCATTCATTTTAATTAATTAAATAACATTTTATTTCTTATTATATTATCAAATAAATATTTAATAATAAAAATAAAATAATTTTATTTTTTAATCAAATTATATAAAAGTTATAAAACTTAATATTATCTATTTTAATTAAATAAATAACATTTTATTTTACTATTATTTATGTATAGTGATTTATTGGATATGTAATAATAATATATACACAAAAACATATTTTATTAATTGGTAAATGGAAGAGTAAGTAGATTGGAAATGTTCTTGGCTTAATGGGGTTTAGCATATTATAGGCATTGCATCATTAAAGATATGAAATCACTTTTTAGAACATAATCGTTTCCAATAATATTATGAGAATTATGAAATTTATAGTTTAAAGAATATAAAAAAGTTGAAATATTTGTTTATTTTATTTTTCCAAAGTTACATGTATGAAACAAATTTGTATGAAAAGGAAGGAAACATTTTTGTTAATTTTAAAATATGTGCAATGTCAAATATAATTTAAGCTTTTATTATTTAGGAGTTACAAACTATGTTGATCTGTTTTGGGTTTTAATTTGGGAAACTAGGATTTAAAAGAAAATTGTATATACCACATAACGAAATCTTATAATTCAAATTTTAAAATTTGAAGGGAGTATGCTAGTTTAATACATTATTTCAGTATAAATATATTAATAATATATTCATACATTAATAAAATACGAATACATTAATAAAATAATAATAAAGTAATATATAAAAAAAAATAATAGTAAAGTATTAATATATTAATAACACAAAATTATATTACTTTAATTAAGGGTGAGTGCAAGCTAATGATGGTAATGCAAACCTCTAAAAACACCAATTTGTTAACTTGGAAGGATTATTTGAGGTACTTTTACAATGAATTTGAATATGGTGTAAGAAGATGAAACCTAGAAAATTGAATTATCTTTCCAACTTGTATTCATATAAATTGTGAATAACTATGTATTCGTAGAAATGGTTAAGCCCAAAAAAATTTATAACATAAATAAGAGAGGTATGTATTCTAGGATTTTGATATATGTCAAGACAAAAATAGGTTAAAAATACTAAACATTATTAATTTATAAAAAAAAAATTGTATATTTGGAATCTACACTACCAAATCTATCTGTGTGAAGCTTCGTCAATAACTGAATTGTGTAGCCTACAGAAAAATAACGTCAAAAATATAGGAATGGAGAGGAATTCATATACACAACAAAAAAATAACGTCAAAAACGGAGAAATGGAGAGGAATTCCTATTTTTATGTATTTGCATACGGGTAAGTGCAAGAAGTTCATGGCCGAAAAAGTGGCAAGGGCATGATTAAGAACACAAGAAGTTCGTGGCTGAAAAAGTGGCAAGGGCATGATTAAGAACATGTGCCCACACGTTCCTATACTTATAGGTTTGGATATGGCAGGTAGATTTTCACGCTAGCAAAACCATGTGCTCAGTCTTAAGAATGCGCACACGATCTTACTGATAAAAATATTTAAAGGGACTGAGCGTCGTTTGTGCCCATTGTGCACAAATCACGCTCCTGCTTCTCTCGTTGGGAAAATATAGTTGAGCTAGAGAGGAGGAAGAAAGGGAGAAGGTGGCGAGCGTGTCCAGGTATGTTACATTTTTCTTAATTTTAATCCAATTTAGTCATTCCAATTTAGTATTTGGCTCCTAATAATCTAAATTTAAAAACTAAATGTATTTTTTTATTTTAAATAAAAATGAACCTAATTTATATGCCATGGCTTATTAATTTTAATCCAATTTAGTCATTCCAATTTAGTATTTAGCTCCCAACAATCTATTTTTTTTTAATGTAATTTTGTATTTTAAATAAAAAAGGAACCTAATTTGCATGCCATGGCTTTTAAATTGCAACATATATAATGCAATGGAACCCCAAGACAATTTAAACGACTTAGAAGAAAACTAAGAAGATCAAAACCCCAACCTACCATCACCACACAATGTAAACACTGAAATTGATGAGGGTTTGGTTATATTACAAACCCTTGAGGAACAATTAAGGGAGACTAGAGAGCCTAGTAGAGTCTCCTTGGCCACTTCTTTGGACATCATTGTGCAGTCCATTATAAGTGCCCAAGGGAAATTGATCTCTATTTTTTATTCCATCCACTTCTTTGGACATCATTGTGCAGTCCAACCACTTCTTTCTCTCTCCCCATCTCTCTCTCTCTCTATGACCTCTCTCTCTCTCACACACTAACTCACTCACTTTCTATCTCCCCCTCCCTCTTTCTCTACCCTCTCTTCCCCTCTCTACCTATCTCCCTCTTTCCCTATGTCTCTCCCCCCCTCTCACCCTCCCTCTCTTTTTGTCTCTCTCCCTCACCTACCCATTTCTATACTCTCTCTCCCTCATTTTGTCCTTCCTTCCCCCTCTCTCTCTCTCTCTCTCCCTCTCTCTCTCTCTCTCTCCCTACCGATATCTCCATTTCTCTCATTCTATCCCTCTCTCTATCTATCAATCTCTCTCCCTACCTCT
>ML809855.1:184013-195050 GCA_009831015.1 Picea engelmannii
CAAAATGACCTCTTTAGTGAATTCCATTGACTTATAGCTCAAAATAGTCAAAATCATGGAAATCGTCGGAATGCAACGAAACCAAAGCCAACCTGTGTGGAATGGCTCATAATGATGGAATATGATCATCAATGCAAGCTGGATCCCACAATGCCTCTCAAATACCCCTGTACTCGCTCTAGCACCCATCTGGCTACTCTGGTCATCATAAATCTCTGCCCTGTGATGATGTCCCAAAGTGGGGACATTACAAGTATTTTCACAAAAAGTAATGGACTGCTTTCTAATTTCAGGAGGAAGTTCAGGAGCATCAGTGAGCTGCAATAAGCTAGACCCCAAATCAGTATTAAGTGAAAAAATAGGATGGTTGATGGGTTCTACTTCATCACTAATAATGTAGGCCAACTGAGCTTCTCTGTACAGTATTCTATGCTCCCCCCCAAACACAGGAATTGTGGCATATGTGTGGTCCATTTGCAAGGTTCCCCCAAGTCTTTTTATCCAATATTTTGACAAGAGCATGCCAAAATTGAGGACAACATCAGTCACCACGATATCCATGACCACACTTTTCATGGGCAACTGAAACAAGGTCACAACCAGATCTTTGATGACCCCAAGACATTGCACCTTCCTAGAGTCAAAAGAATATAAGTCATGGTAAGTATTTGCGATTTCTAATCTAAGTTCATCCATGACATTTTTGGGCATCAAGTTATGAGATGCCCCTGAGTCCATCAAACAATTATGCAACATCTTATCATGTATGTTCAGTGAGGTATAGAAGGGACGGGATGAGTCATCTCTATCTTCTACCAAAGGACCTAAGATAATTGTTGGCTTTTCATCTTGGAGGTTGACTAAGTCTGTGGAATGAGATGAAGGCTCGGACTGCAATAGTTTAGATAGGCTCCTTTTGAAATCTTCATTCTTGACCAGCTCTGAAAGGGGTACATTAATTCTATTTTTTTGGATTTCATGCTCAAAGCTAAAAGAGGAAAGGGTCTTTAGAACTTCATTAACTTTCGGGACAAAAATTTTAACCACCGGTGAGGGGTTTTTTGCCTTCTTTTCCTTGCTGTTGTCTACTATGTTTTTAGCAGGATTCTCTGCTATGGTAGGTTGATCAGGAATGCCAGACTTCCCTTCTTTCTTTTTATACCTAAGGTTATATTTATTGAGACTGCTATTGGTGTTTTCCCCCTTACTCAACTCATTTAGTTGGTTGTCCATGAGAGACTCCTCGTATGCAGATTGGGTCAAATGGGGAAATGGGGAGGTGTCTCCAAGACAATGGATTTTAGGATCAAACTCTTATTCCTCTCCTTCTTCATCAGTAATGAGGTTATTTTGGAGAGGGGTTTGGATTTTTTGATCATCTTTATCTATGTTTCTAGGTTCTCTTGGGAGTATCTGAGGAGTATTATTTGGTCTTCTGAAGTTACCTCTGCTATCAACATTTCGGTCACTCTTATAACCTTGCTTCCCTTCTAATTTAATATTCTCCATCTTTGCAGAAAGAGATTTTATCATCTTGGTCAATTCGTCTACTTGAGGGTTGGACGCAGAGGAACTGAAGGTTGAGGCTTCAGACCTCCCCTTTCCTCTGTCTTTATCAGCTTTACTCCTAAGTCTGTCAACTACCAATATGTTGGATTCCACTTCCAGGGCTGCATATTGCATATGAGCCAAGGAAGTATCTATTCTCTCTCTTAATAGGAGGCAGAAATCAGGGTCAAAATCACTAGCATAAGTAATTTTGGCAGAGGCTGATGTAGGTTTTACCTCAACAAGGATCTTATTGTACATTTTATTGAATATTTTGGAGAAGTTAGAGACAAATTCTCCCTCTTTTCTCTTTAGGGACCCGAACTCTGTGATATAATACATAAAGTCCTTTTTATCCCCCCACTGTCTCAAGAAAACATCATCTAAAGCCTCAATCCCAACAATGGATCCAGGGGTCAATCCCCTAAACCATTTCCTATCCTAACCATCAAGGCTCTGGACAAAGACTCTCATCCACACATCCTCATTTTCAATGTTTAGATTGTCTGCATAACTGTAGAATGCAGCAAGGTGTTCTTCAACAGTTATGTCTTCTTCTCCTGTGAATTTGGGCATGTATTTTAGGTAATATCCAGTAGAGAGAGAATTCATTGGCTGAGGTAAGATTAGAGGGGCATATCTTGTAGCCACTATTGCATCCATCATATTTATCGGAGGGTTAGCACGTGCCATTGGATGGTGAACTGGAGGAGAACCAGGAGGGGATGGAGTTCGGACAAGTGAGAGTGGAACTATTCCTTTGGGAGAAAAGGGGAATGACTGAGTGTTGGGGGAAAATGTCATAGGGCTCGAGGGAGCAAAGGTTTCTCCTTCTGTAAATGTTGCAGTTTTAATAGGAGGAGGAGTGGTAAATCCCAGGGTGGGAAAGTCTTCCAAGGTCCTAGGTCTAGACCACTGTGCAACTTCAGGGGAGACAAGGGTGTCAAAACTTTCCAAACCAAGACTAGGAGGAGTGAAACCAATAGGAAAACTTCCAAAATTTAAATTTCTGGAGACTCCAACAGATGGTATAATAGGAGAATGAGAAGCAGCTTCTGGATTTTTTAAAGAAGGTTTTTGAAAATTACCAAAATCACCTGGTTCAACATTTGAAGTACCTTCCTGAGGGGTCTTTCGTCTTCTGATAATTTTCTTTGGGTCAGCTTCAGGTGTTGCTAGATGTAGTTGTGGAGTGGACCTCATGTGTCTACCTTTAGAAGCCACAACTGAAACAATGGAGTGAGAGCAATGGAGTCGCCACAGTGGAGTCGCTAGGTGCAAGATGCAATCTTCAATGATTCTGATGTCTGATGCACCTTTAGAATCAAAAGATCTTTGTCGTTCTATCCAAGGGAATGTCTTCAATTCATCCCAAACAACGATGCCATAAATGTTAGCACTGGAAGTCACCCTCGGATTGCATCGAAGGTAATCCCAGTACCCATTAAAGTTTTACGTCACAGGTTGGTTTTAAGGAGGTCAAATGGGCGCAGGCTCAAGACAATATCGTTTTAACTTAGAAAATAGGGACCGACAGGTACAAACAGGTGAGGTCTTGATCAACTTCAGTCAGTAAGTTGAGCTTAAATGTGAGCAGAGGGAAGACTTGGTGAGAGAGGTGAATGAGACTACTATGGGCATAAGGCCTTCCAGCAACTCGGAGAGGAAAATCTCAAACTCAAGAGAAATCTTGAGATCAAACTTTAGACACTGAAATATGGTGCAAGCAACACAGTCACAACAACAAAATAGTCAAACCTCTATTACCCTGCAACTGCAACAACTTGACTGGATCATCCATGCTCAAGCCATTCAATGTAGGAAGAGAAAAGATAACACAAGAAACTAATTAAAATTGGTGGAGATACTACTATGATCAATCCTACATCACAATAGCATGACTACCCTCGACTGGATCATCCATGCCTGAATGTTCTAACACAACTATTACAGAGAAATGAATGGGAAGCTGACTTACATTAAACAAGAAGTCTCAAATATAGATACATAACCAGAAGAACCAAAGCTTCTTTAAAACTTTACAATACAAGAGCCTATCTCAACCATTGACCATAACAAAATGTCAAAAATACTTCATATACTCAAGACAATTCTTCACCAACCGCAGAGGCGTGCCCGAGTCTTTGCATTCAAGGCTTTACGTCTGCATTCTCTCTAGAAGAATGTGCATGTTGTCTTCTGTCAGACGCAAGCTTCTGTCAGATGCAATCGTGTTTCAGAAGGGACCTGTAGAGAAACATACTTGCTGACAGTCCCTTCGGGCTTTTCATTTATGTGGTGAGACGATGTTTCAACCACCTCCTCCAAGTTCATTAACTGTTTCATCGGGATTAGAACAGGCCTGAGTCATCTCCTGCACCTGGAAAACATGCTGACTATGCTCTGAAACTGTTTCACTAGGATCCTCATTGGATGCTGACCGGGAAGATGGCAGGTGGACATGCAAGAAAGCGAGAGTGAGTGGGTGAGGCGAATGGTGCAAATCGACACAGAACAACGAATGATTGGCAGCTGTGTGGAGTGATGCAGTTGGTGGAGCGGTGTTTGGGAAAGCATGGGCACCAGTACACAAGAACTAAGGTGTAAAGGTGCGGGAGGGGTGATGTGGCGAAGGGAGAGGAGTGTAATTGATCAGGAAGGGGACACGAAAATGATGGTGGAGGTGACATGGAGCGGGGGTATGAGACACATGTCGGGAGACGAGAGGAAGAGATGTGACAATGGAAAGGGGATAGGCGCACGAGGGATGTGAGTGGAGGAAAGGTTTCAGAGGGAGCGAGGGCGGTAAGCAGAGGTGGTAAGCGGTCTAGCTCGGAGGGGGGGGTAGGTGGTAAGTGTTAATGCGCGAGGGGGCGGTCCAAGTTGATGAGGAGGTGACACGTCTGTGGGGGGGGCGCGCCAAAAAACCACATGCTCGGACCCCCCCTCTGTTAAAGGAAGAAGGTCCGGGGGGGGGGTCCGATATGGAACACAGACTGTTGATTTGAGCGCGCAGATCTCAATTGCTGAGATCTGTGCGCTCCTTACCAAAACACGCCAAGGCACCCTAACTTAGGATAAGAACCCAAAAGTGGGTCGCGATGCGACCCTTTCCTGCATTTTCTCGCCAAGGGGTTATTTCCTAAGGGAAAAACACACTTCCTGTCAACAATATGTGCTAACATAAGGGATAGAGAGAGAGAGAGGGAAACACAAAGAAACAAGAGAGGTGAAAAGGGGGGTGGCAGAGATCAAGATGCGAGTAAGAAGGAGATAGAGAGAGAGGGGTAGAGAGAGAGATAGATGGGAGGATACATGGAGTTAGAGAGAGACAAGGAGAGAGAGGTAAAGAGATAAGGGGGGAGAAATGGGAAGGGAGAGAGAGGGAAGGGGAGGGGAGGGAGATGAAGAGTGTGTGAGAGAGAGAAAAAAATAGGAAAGGAAGCAAAACAAGAGGGAGAAAGAGTGTGGCATTTGGGGGTGAGGTAGGAAAGGGCGGAGAGAGAAAGAGAGGAAGGGAGAGAGAGAGATGGGGGAATATATGGGGAGAGACAAAGGGAAAGAGGGAGAGAGGGAACAAGAGGTAGAGGGGGGAGATAGAGGCAGGGGGATACAAAGTGAGGGGGAGAGAGAGAGACTAGGGGATACAAAGTGAGGGGGAGGGAGAAAAGGAGGGGTATACAGAGTGAGGGGGAGAGAGGGATAGATGTAGGAGAGAGAGAGAGAGAGAGGTGGATATGGAGTTAAAGAGAGATATGAAGAGATAGGTAGAGAGAGAGAGACAATGCAAGAGAAAGTGGGAGAGAGAGAGTGGGGTAGAGAGGGGGGAATAAAGAGGGGGAGAAGGGAGGGAGAGAGGGAGAGAGAGAGAGANGAGGGGAAGAGGGGGTAGAGAGAGAGAGAGATAGAGGCGGAGGGGGGAGAGAGCGAGCGGGGTAGAGAATATTATGATGTTAACAGGAACACATGCGCGTTCCTATTAATAATAACACACATGCACTTTAGGAACTCGTTCGCATTCCTAAAGCGCACACACATTATTTTTATTTCAATTTGTTTTAGGAATGTGCACGCGTTCTTGTACACGTGTTTTTGAAGAACCCGTGCATGTTCTTGGGAACGTGCCTACGTGGCTTGTTGAGTGGAGGTTCGAGGTTTGTTGAACCTGTCATATCAGGAACGCACACGCGCACGTTCCTACAAACAAGTGCCACTTTATCGTCCACCAACTTGGTGCACCCACCCTTAATTAATTAATTAATAAAATATGAATACAATTAATAATATTAAAATATATAAAAGTACAATAATATATTAAAATAATAAAGTATTAATACTACATGAATAAAGTAAAAATACATTTATAATACATTTTAGGATAATATTAATATATTAATTAATTGAAATTTAATGTAATGTATTAACTAATTAAAATTTAGAATAATTGATTAATGTATTAATTAATTGAAATTTAATTAATATATTAATTAAAATTAAATTTAACTCTATTAACCTAACTAAAACATGTTTAATATGAAATTAACAATGTAATAAACTTTTTTACTAATTTAACTTAATTAAAAATAAAATAATTAATATTAAGTTCTAAAATATTAATAATATCTAAATTAAAATATTAATTAAGTATCAATATATTCATTATATTGAAATTAAAATATTAATACATTATATTAAAAAATAAATAATGTAATGTATTAATTAATTTATTAATACAATAATAATAACCCACACATTTAGATATCAAATTTAGATAAAAATACCAAAACTTAGAACTGTTTAGATCATCAAAGATAAACTATTTATCAAACTCAAGAGCCATTTGCATTCATTGTTAATGGTTATTTTTTCTTTATAAGAGAATGAGGATCAGGAAGTTCTCATCTTGTTGCTCTTCTTCCTCTATAGTTTCTTAAATTCGGGGCATGAGGGGATATCAGTTGCGCCCACGTGAAGTTTTTTAGCGATTTGTCTAAGATTTTGGCGGTGTTCTGAGCTGAAAAATCTGTCGTCTCTTTTGTTTTGTCTACAGTCATTAGTAACAAGTATTTAACTTAGCAATGTAATAAACATTACTAATTATGCCGAAGGCATATTTAGTGATAGGTTGTGTAAAAAACCTGTCGACTGGTTGACAGGTTTTCTAAAACAACCATCTTTATCCACATATAAATTTTAGTTGTCAATCACCTTGTACCTCCAGCTGTCAAGCATTTCCTCCCTTTCCCCACCTGTCAAGAATTTTCATGTGGCTTCCTACAGGTTTCTTTAAATTTGAAACCGACTTTGTCTTTACACCTCCACCGACCTTTTATTTACGCCATTTGCAGAATGTGGGCGCAGGCTTCTTCAAATTTGAAACTGACTGTGTATTTTTCATATGCGGGCTTACAAAAATACCCACTCGGATTTCTGTGTGTCGCCAAATGCACACACAATATGCCCTTCTCAAACCTTCTGGGGAGATCTGTACTGTGATCCACCGATCCCAATCCTCCTTTCGAACCCTAGAGATTTCGCCCACCCGGAACTGCTTCTTATGGCCAAGCTGAATGTCGTGCGACTGTGATCCACTTGTTGGAATCCGAAGGGATTAGCAGCTAGCGTTTTGGAAAAAGGGTTTTGGAAGAGGGAAAAAGTTGGAGAATTGATAAGTGAAGACTGTGAAAAAGAGGAAGAACTCGCTAATGGGGGAAGGATGGCGGCCATACTGGAATGATAGACTGACTACTCGCATTTCCTTATTTTACCGATCCGGAGTTTCGGTGCTAGACTTTTCTGAAATTAAACTCGAGGGGTAGGTTGCGCTTATTGGGTTATGTAGATACTATAGAATAGATCAGCGGGGAGATGCCACGGGAAAGAAGCTCCTCTCTGCCTCACTGTTTTGAATTTGCAACACATGTATTGCTCAGTTGCTTGACACCTCTTTGCAATTTCACAAGAAGAAGATGGTAGGAAACGAGTGTAGCCAATAAGAGACACAGAGCTTCATGATCTCAAGCAACGATGCGTACGAATTAAAGTTCGAGCGTTAGTTGTTCCCAAGAAGGTAAAAATGAACTGGGGCATACGTGAAACGACCATAGTCCAAGCTGCAGTGGACCAGGTTCAATCCATATCTTATCCTTTCTTATAGTCTCTGCTACATTAGTATTTGTATTCCAATTTTCGATGATAAAAAAATTGAATTGGAAAGGTGATTATTACACTATTTAACCAGTTTCAATTAAGCCCACATAGGGATTAAAAATGCAGCATTTTCTGGGCATTATTTCTGCATGATAGTCACTTCAGGAATTGATTATGGTTCTTAACCAGTTTCAATTAAGAACACAAAAGGATTTAAAATGCAACATTTTATGGGCATTATTTCTGCTTGATATTCACTTCAAGAATTGATTATGGTTCTTAACCAGTTTCAATTAAGCACACAAAGGGATTAAAAATGCAACATTCTCTGGGCATTATTTCTGCATGATAGTCACTTCAGGAATTGATTATGGTTCTTAACCAGTTTCAATTAAGCAGATTAAAAATGCAACATTCTCTGGGCATTATTTCTGCATGATATTCACTTCAAGAATTGATTATGGTTCTTAACCAGTTTCAATTAAGAATTGATTATGGTTCTTAACCAGTTTCAATTAAGCGCACAGAAGGATTAAAAATGCAGCATTCTCCGGGCATTATTGCTACATGATATCCACTTCAGTAATTGATTATGGTTTCACTGGAATTTGGTAATTGCTTTTGGTTTCACCCAGTATTATGATTTGATTATGGTTCCACCATGGCCAAAAATATTTGGGTCAACTAATCAATTTAATCTCAGAAGACCATGAAACCCACTTAATCAATCCCAATCCATACAGATTTATTTCATTGCATTTTTATCTACTGGACAGACAACGCCATTTCCCCAGCTTCTCTGACGTATGATATTTAATTGATCATGTCAAACCACTTGTTTATAAGGTAGGCAATGCAATGCTATCGAATTCACAGAGAGAGTGAATACAAGAGTAGATATTTCCACCGAGCTTCAAAATGACAAAGAGAATGATACCGATTAAGGAAACGACAAATTGACTTCTAATTGTGCATTTATTCACTTTAAAGTGAAAAACACGAACATTGGCGTAGATGCTACGATTACAGCTCTACAATTTAACATATCCGATGAAGAACACAGTGACATTGCTAAAAGAAAAAGGCAATAGATAAAATAGCCCTATTTAAATGCCACACATTCTTGAATAATCAGAGATGACAATTATTAATAATGTTAAAATGAGAAGGGTAACAATTATTTAATAAGTCAATATATATCAATCATGTCACATCTAAAAACACCCAACAACATGTCAATAATAAAACAACCTCCATTAAATAACATTTAAAGGAACATTTAGAGATCTTAACAATATTTAAGTTATCTAAAAGTTTTACCTCCTATCCATTAGCTTAAGGGTCCTTAAGTTATAACATAACATATCAGTAGTGTGATCATATCAATATTTAAATGACCCATTTAAAGAACATTAAAGGAACATAACAACCTTAAAAGAACTTTTAAAGAAATTAACAATATTTTAAGATAGCAATCTATTAGAGAGGCTCCCATATGGACATAGCCTCAAGATGCTAGGAATCTCAATTTGAAATATTACTCACATCATTTTATATATATATATATATTTTTAAAGGGCAATCTTGTAATAAAATAAATTTAAAAAGGACCAATACAACTATCCCTTTTGCAATTGATATTTAATTTAGATGACTATCCACATTAAAAATAACCATAATTAAATAGCATTTAGTAAAATATTTTACTACAGGGAACAACACTATGGCTATAAGAATCATTATTTTAAATGACATTATTGAATTGATCATAATTAAATAACAATTTGAAAGGGCCAAGATTAGCAATAAATAAAAGGCCAATAATTATTTTAGCCACGTTATGATGACAGTAACAATCCCCTCATAAAAGTATAACCATGATGATACTAACGTTTACTCATTAATCGCAATTATCTCAGCAACGTGTCATGGAATTCCGTTCAGCTAAAACACAGCTCTGTTACCCCACCCATCCCGCAGAGAGGGCGGCCTGGTTTGCTAATTCTGAGGTAGCGCCGACGGTGTCAGGGCGACTGACAGACAATACTGGTTGGGAGGGGCGAAGGTAAGGCTCTGATGCCCAGTAGACAGCAGACCACAGTCATTACGCTCTGAGCAGGCAAGGAGGCAGCGGGCTCTTAGGAGCTAAATTAATATGGCATAGATAACAGACGGAACAGGAAATGGAACCCGACTGTCAAGGCGAATTCAGATTCGCCCTTGGGATACCAGGCGTGGAAGGTTGAAACGTAAACATTCCTGGAAGCCGCGTTAACAATACAACTTCACCCTTAAAAATTTGCTAAAATCGAGTCGGCTTCAGTTTAATAAAAGTCATACAGGCCTGCTTCAGGTTTCAAAAAAAATTTTCGTCCCTCGTCAACTTGAGGACACCCGTATTCTTCATTTAGAGAATAATAAGAGCCCAGGCAAAAATATAAACTGGTTTTCTGTAACTACCCATACGTTCCCCTTTGTAATTGATCTGATTAAGAGTTGGAGGGCGCAGTAGTAGTTATGATGAGCATCATTATAGCATGACGCGGTTAAAAAAAACAGTTTTAATACCATTCGTGTTCGAGGAATTCATAGAAGGATCATAGCTTCTTAAATTAGATAAGTAGGCTCTGAAAATTGTTCAAGTCCTTCCAAGATGGAACGGACTATGATGAGTTCACGCAGCAAAGTGCGGATAGAAAAATTAACTAAAATTTAACCCTGTAAATGCCGCAGGGAGAAGTAGATTTAAAATTTTACAAGATTACAAAGCAGTTAACAGTATTTTACGTGGCTGTTCTATGAAATTTTAGTCATGATTTCAGAGATATCAATATATCCTTGCCTATGGTAATGTGTCTGTATAAACTTAAATGACTGGTGACTGCAGGAAGATCATCGAACGCCCATTAAAACGCAGCTGGATACGCCCAGTCTGAAGGTAGCACTCAGCAATTTCCAGCCCAAGGAGAGAACAAAACAACCAGACGTCATGACAGAAACAAAGCGCACCCCACACGCAGCCAGTAACTCAATAATAAAACAACGAATTCAACGTTGCGGATAAAACAAGCATCAAGTTTATTAAACGCAGCAAGGTTTGGCTGATGCTCAGAACAGGTATCAAGAATATTAATGCAGAACCAACAGAGGAAAAAAGAAAAGAAAAACGAAGGGTATCGAAGCTCGGTCGGGAATTGCACGCGCTCAAGCACAACCCAGTAATAAATAAAATGCCCAATAGAGCAGCTGCAGAAATGCACAATATCACCGTGGCAACCGCCCAAAGTCAAATTGCAAATCCTATAAGGTGACAGATCGCCAAATTCATTTTGCAAAACG
>ML809855.1:199083-218042 GCA_009831015.1 Picea engelmannii
GATTTTTTTCATGCTTTACATGTTTTGATAATATTTTTTTGATAGGAAAATTGTTGATAGACAAATACTAATGAGAGAGAGAAAATAAATCATTGTTATATAATTTTGATGCAACAAAATATTATGTGAACTTATATGAAAAATAAAAAAAGGGCATGAAGAAATTAAGATATTTTTAAAAAAATATTTGAGAAAAAAGATTATTTTTTGGATTTCCCCTAAAAACATATTACACTAATATGAATTAAAAGAATAAATATTAGATCAATATCAAGTAACTTCAAGATTCCTAGAGTTTAGAAGACATTTTGATACATTACACTTATACCCTCCAATATATGTTAAGGACATCATTTATAGGTGTATGAGAAGAGGTTGATAAAGATTTTGGAGTTTTTCCACCAAATACTTTATATGACCAAACATGGCTTCTTATACTATGCATACTTAAAGAAGTTCTTCCACCAAATACTTTATATGACTAAACATAGTTTCTTATACTATAAGTACTTAAAGAAAAAAGAATGTGATATTTCCATAATTTTAGTTTCTTGTATCATATAATATAGATAGAACTTATTAATAATTTTTTATTAAAAGATTAAATTTTCATATTTGATGGGATTTAGATAGGAAGGTTATTATTTTAATCAATCCTTTTGAGGATTAAAAGAATTTGTAAGTTTTGTAGAAGATATACAAAAATACGTAATGCCTACTAATGATATTATGATATTATTGAGAACTTTGTCATTTTTTACATCATAAATTGTGATAATAATATTCTACATTAAACTAAGTGAATCCAATCTAAGATACTCCATCCATTAAGTTAAATTAATGTTGATTGGTAGCCAGATGAAAGGAACATAAACTAACAAAAATACATAGTTTGAATTTATAAACAATTAAAAACATGCATCACAAACAAACAATTTTGATTGAGACAAAATAATATTTATGTGTATATTGAGTGTAAAACATGCATCATAAAAGAACAATGCAGAAAAAATAATATTTAGATGTATAAACAATATAAGTGTGCATCATAAACTAGAATCATTCTCTCCTTGAAAACCATATATTTAGATTTATAAAGAAGAATAAACTGTAATAACTTTAAGTCATACAATACTATTTTTTAGTCTATATACATTACAAACTTGTATTAAGATTAGATATTCAATCCTTATTATGGTTTAGGGATAGTTCAGTTTTCATGTATTATACCTTCTTAAAATTTGTAATTTTATTTATAATTTTTATTTATTTTAGCGGTTGTTAGAATCGATGTCGGGTCGATTGAAAATGTTAGCGTCGAGGAAGGATGTGGGAGGATCCAAACGAGAGAATTTGAGACATCAAATCCATGTCGAGAAAGGACGTGGTAGTATTAGGACGAGAGGGTTTGAGACATCAAATCCAAAAATCTGCTTATATAAGAGGAAATATAACTGAGATATAACAATGAAATACACACAAAAATATAGAAGAGAACACAGAAATACAGTGAAACCCAACTTCTATTACTGAATAAGATAGAAAAATATTGGGAAAAATGGGGTAGCTTATCTCTACAAAGAAAGAGATGTTGGTTGCGCTTCATTCACAAGAAGCTTTACATCACACTCCAGTGCATGCTTAAAGAGCGTCCTTCACCTCAATTATGTATGAGAGAGTGAGAGGAGAAAAATTCCCATGATGCATGTGGGATAAATTGGACTAAGTTTATAAAATGCCATAGGCATGTAAAATACTAGGACTTCCCGAGCAATCACCCATCCCAGTACTACTATAGCCCGAGCGTGCTTAACTGCAGAGTTCTAATGGGATCCAATGCATTAACGCTATGTTGTAGGCATGTACATAAGACCATTGCATGAAGTATATAATTAACAAATGAAGATGGCGTTACATTCCATTCTCCACCAAAAGGGTGAATGTTATGATTTATGAAAATGATCTAAAAATGAAGAAGACTTGATAAACTTGATTAATTTAATTGCAAGTGAAATGTTATGTGTTTAATGCAACATGATCAATTTGCAACACATTTTAAAGGATTACTTATGTAGAAATAAACATAGACAACAACATAAATCATTGAACATCAGACATAAACACAACAACTTGATAAAGGAGTTCACTCCACTCCGGGTTACATCTCCTGGTCCAGCCTCCAAATGGATATTTTATATTAAATTGCTCAAAGTGCTTAAAAACATGTCTTACAGTGCTCAAATCAACAAACTGACTGCTTCAATGGCTCCGCAGCGTCCCAAAACCCCTGTCTGGGCTCTTTCAGCACCTGAAACGGTCGAAAAATGAAGAAGATAGCCTCCTTGAAGTCTCCCCTTCTTCTTTGTTGTCTCTGGTTCTACAATCTGCACCCATGTGCTTCCAACCTAGCACACACGTTCTTTAAAGCCGTAAAAACCAAGTCCCGTACGCAACCGTGCACCGGTCCAAACCGTAGAACGGTTAGAGCGCCTCCAGCCCTTAACCGCCTCGGCACTAGGTCATATGGCCCATGCGACCAAACTTTGGGCGTAAAAGGAGTTAACCATTTAACTGTGTAAACCGTTTGAACCGCGCGCGCGCCAACATTCAACATATGAATCGTGGGATCAAAACCCCGCGCTACCACATGGTTATATCCAACGCAATGTATTAAAATACATTGCAATATAAACAATGTATTACCACCGCGCGCGTTTTATTACATGGTTTATAATATATGGTTTATATATATGGTATAACATATGGGTCGGGGCTATGCCCCGGCCCGCCCCCCTTTCAAAATAACACAACCGTCAAATTTAAATACATACTTTCCCGCCTTCGTAACAAGGAACAAACAACGGATAGTTGGCTAGCAGAGTGTTTGTTAAGCCTTTGCATAGAGGGGAAGGTCCCGGGGTGGAACCCCGCGGACCCAAAACATTTTACACAAATCAACCAACCATATAAACCAGCCGGATAGTGACACGTGGCGCCAATGGGTTGGGCCACGTGTCCAAACTTTATTCGATGCAAATGACACGTGTCGACATGTTACTGGTCCATGAACATCCAACCAAAATGCGCCAAATCATCAATACGCCACGTCAGCAAGATGGCACGGCCCTCCACGTGGCCGTACGGACTGTACGGACAGGTACAGTCAGCACCCCAAATTTTTTCCCTGTTTAACTTGGCGGTCAAATAGGGATATCTCCTCCATACGGACTCCATTTGCGAAAATAAATATACCGCCGGAATCAGGAAAACAAGACGGACGCAATGGCACTATTTTCGTCTCAATCCGAGCACTTTGAAAATTGAGCAAATTTTGATCCCCTGATCAGAAAACCAACTCAAAATGGTGATTCAATGGAAAAGGTGGATGGCCACCGAGATCCATATGGATCATTCCTCCCCCCTTAGGAAGAAATGGTCCCCATTGCGTCAAGTTCCCTTGGGATATGGGGATACTTAGATGATAAATCTGAAGCTTGGTGTGTTGCTTGCCTTGCTGAAGAAGCTGCCATGCTTAGCTTGTTGAAGGCTGTCATGAACTTGTTGCTAGAGGGGTTGAATCCGTTCAACTAATCTAGTTGCATGATCTACCTGAGTGTGCGAGGACTTTGTCGGCGAAGATGCAACATGAAGAGTATGAAGGGTTATGTTATAACCTTGCTTGAATGGGCAGTGTGGAGTCACCCCCAAAGGTGCAACAATAACATCTTGGTACTCTTCTACAATCTTTTCGATCTGCTTCTGCTAGATAGAAAGGTCTTGGGTTAAGGCTACAGTGGTTGCAGTGTCCTTCGGTTCACCTTTTGATCAGAATGTGAAGAGGCTAAACTTTGCAGTATGAGAGCTTAATTTGTGGCATTGTTTTGGTGCGACAATAGTTGAAACTACCTCTGGTATCCTGTATAGCTGACCCCCTAGAATAACAATGAAACTACAGGGTCGAGAATCATAAATAACATGACGCCTCCACATATATGGTTGGCCTAATAGAACATCACAAACTTCTAGCGGAGCAACATCACGTAATACCTCATCCTTGAAGGGATTGATGCCATAGGACAAGTGACATTATTGGTTGACACAAAGATGTTGACCCTGGCGAAGCCACCCGATGTTGAATGGCTGCGGGTGTGGTGTTTTTGGAAAACGCAACTACTTGACAACCTATGTTGAGATGTTGTTCTTTTGTCTTTCGCTTACAACAATAAAATGCAGTGGGTCCCCCTTCACCCACATCTGTGAATGGAAGAGTCGCTCCCCTTCCTCGGGATCCTCTTTTGGTTGGATTGATGTAGTTGCGACAATAGCAGTGGGTTCTGCATCAATGGTTTGTCTCCTTTTATCATTTTTTGAATTAGGGTCCAAGTCGGGGTTTGGATATTTATCTTTGAGCTTGACCAACAATGACTGTATTGAGCGACATTCATCAGTGTTATGCTAAGGGATATTGTGGAACTCACACCACTTTCTGGTGTCTTTCTTAGACTTACCGTTACCCTTCTTTGCCTGAATTTGGAGTTGACTCTCTTGAGGTTGGCCTTCCTTGCTCTATCCTTCATTGTGTGAGATAGAGTTTCCTTTGCCATGCTTCTCCCACTTACTCTACTGCTTGAATTTCTACTCAATTTTGACTGTATATCGATAAGAAACTCCCAATGAGGAGATGTCCAAAAAATCCATCTTTGTTTGGATGTACCTGTGTATACCACTACGGTACTTCAAAACCAGGTGCCACTCAAATTCTTTGATACCTAGCTTTGAGCGGAAGGTATGAAATATGTTGGTGTACTATGGCATCGTCTGATCTCTTTTTTGACGTGGAGTTGTCCATCTCATGTATTGGTCATCATAGTTTTTGATAGGGTACAACTCCTCCTTTGGGGCATCTACAATGGCTGCCCAAGTGGTTTCTCTCCCAAACAGTGTAGATTCATCTATGGTGTACCTCTCCCAGTAGCCTTCCAACCAATCTTTGAGATGGGGAAGGGATTTAAGGAGTGTGAAGGTGATCTTTTCACTGTCGAAATTCTTTTGGACACAGTAACAACCTTCTAGAAGATTCAACCATTTTTCTAGAGCATCTGCATCTATCTGGCCTTCAAATAAGGGGATATCAAAATTGGCTTGTGCCTTGAAGAGTGTCGCACTTGTGAAATGGTTGCTTGTTGAAGATGCCTCAATTTCCGCCATCATTAGTCTTCGAAGGATCTGAGCGAATTTGTCCATCATCTCGTTCCTTTGTTGCACGAGGGCTTCCTCGAGAAACGTCGTGAAAGGATCTCCTGCTCTGTCATCTCTCTTTTCTTCCGCCATGTGAGGTCACTTGGGCTAGAGAGAGTGGTTTTCCTTAAGAAAAACTAGCTTGAGACCCAAATCTCTATACCCTAACCTCATCGGGGACCTACTCTGAGAAATTATAAGGAGCAGAATGCTCTGAGAAATTACAAGGAGCAGAATGCTCTGATACCACTGATTCAGATTATTTTTAAAACGACATGAAGGAAATTATATAACCAAGATATAACAATGAAATACACAAAAGTATAGAAGAGAATACATAAATACAATGAAACCCAACTTCTATTACTGAATAAGATAGAAAAACACTGTAGAACACAAACTGGAAAAATGGGGTAGCTTATCTCTAAAAAGAAATGGCTATGCTTCATTCACAAGACGATTTACATCACACTCCATTGCATGCTTAAAGGGCCTCCTTCACCTCAATCATGTATGAGAGAGTGAGAGGAGAAAAATTCCCATGATGCATGTGGGATAAATTGGACTAAGTTTATAAAATTCCATAGGCATGTAAAATACTGGGACTTCTTGAGCAATCACCCATCCCAATACTACTCTAGCCTGAGCGTGCTTAACTGTGGAGTTTTAATGGGATATGGTGCATTAACACTATGTTGTATGCATGTACATAAGACCATTACATGATGTCTATAATTAACAAATGAAGATGGCATTACATTTCATTCTCCACCAAAAGAGTGAATGTCATGGTTTATCAAAACCACAGGCTCAAAATGGTGATTTAGTGGAAAAGGTGGATGGTCACCGAGATCCATCTAGATCACTTGGGCATGCTGAGCTTGATAAGGGTTTGGGTAGAGATCAATCAATAGGTTTACCTTTTGTTCCATCATTTCCATCTTGTACCGTTGGTTCGCATGCTCGCTGCAGATCTCAAAGATTAGTTGAAGGTGGTCCTATGTCAGTTGGGTAGTTTAAGGCTCCGCCTCAAAATTGTTGTTCTCCACACCACACTGAGGATGCAAAGAAGGGACATGAGAGTGGGGTTTTACTAGGGGGGAGGGAGCTTGTTAATATTCCTTTGCCAAATGTTTGTTCCAAATCGGAGGCCCTGGTGGCTTCTCAAATTCTAGGACTCCTGCATCCTCAAGTTCAAACCATTTTACCATGCATCCCCAAATAATTTCATCTTCTGGAGTTGGATTCAAATCTTGTCGATTTTCATTTGGGGATAAATTGACTTGAGAGTCATGAGCCTAGGGCCTAGAACAACCAGATTAACTTCCCTTGTCGCTATGTGAAGACATTGGACTCCGTCACTGATCTCCAAATCTTTGAAAAGAACCAGAACCTTTGTGCACTCTAGCACACTCCTAGAGCATGATAAAAATGAAGAGGTGCATAATTTGGAAGGGGGAATAGGGAATGCAAGAAACCAACGTGAGGAGAAGCTTAGAGGGCTCCTGAACCAGACATGGGAGTGCATGAAAATGTGATTTCACAATTCTCAACTCCATAGAAACACCCTACGCTTTTTCTTGCATGATCGAGCCATATTAACACAAGCGGGCTGTAAATTCCTATATTGTAACCAATACTAGAAGCTAACGCACCAGGAATCACACACGGTAGGTAGATAGTCATCTTAATGGCCTTGGAGGGGAAGTTAAACCAAACACCGACCACTTGTGAACCTT
This sequence comes from Picea engelmannii, assembly GCA_009831015.1. NCBI lineage: Eukaryota > Viridiplantae > Streptophyta > Pinopsida > Pinales > Pinaceae > Picea > Picea engelmannii. Next base: position 206,061 of record ML809855.1, read on the forward strand.
GAATCTTGGACCTCTAGATGTTGCAAACATCTCCTTTCCACATGTTCGTCATATGGATATGTGTGGCACCCCATCCGAGGGATATTTATAAAAAATTTAACTATACAAATTTATAGAAATACATGATATAAAAGTATATTATTATTACTTTAACTTGTTGTATATAGATATAAACTATGTAAAAGATTTATAATAATAAATAAAAATAATATTTTTCCATTTTTCCATTATTCAATGATAATAAATAGAAATATTTTTTATATCACGACATGTTTTTAAATTGTAATAAGGGTTTTGTTCCTTAGTGATATGGATCGTAATAACTCACCTAGATTGGGTGCCACATGACCACGAAGACTGAGACAATGGAATAAATGGCAAGGAAGAGGGGCATTTTACCCCCGTGCAGGTCCATGAGCCGGTCTCCCATCACCTCAGAGAGCAGGGTGCCTCGCTTTGATTTCTTTACATCATGGGAGAATGGAAGCTTACCAGTGCATGATGATCATCAAAAAACTGAGAATGAAGTCGAGTACAATGAGTAGGTTCCTTCGATAGGGGTTAGTGATGAAGCCATTTATGGAAATAATTGATTCGATTGGCCTTGTCCTCGCAGAAATTATGCCTACACGTGGGGGCAGGATGAAGCAAAAGGATAAAGAAAGGTTGAATTTCATTTTGTGGATCTTGATTATGTTGTATGTGTATGAGAACAAAATCTTGCAATGGTGGGATCTAGAGATACAATGAGGTTTAGGTCACGAAAGTGTATTCGGTTTTTCCTGGTGTATCATGGCACCCAAAACGAGAGAGAGGTGGATTTGTGTCCAGAGAAGAAAACGTGGGAAACCCTTGTTGACAAGGAGGCGACCATGAATTATCAATTCGGCGTCGACCCATCTAATAAAGGGACCATGCAGGCTGTGGAGGCTGAAGTGAGGGACAGGAGGGCTCATATTGAGGATGAGGCAATTGTTGGCCAGGTAGGAAACATCACGCCTCATGTGGGTTGCACCAGAAACAAGGATACAAAGTTCCACCCCATAGTGGAATTATATTGGTATGCAAAGACAATAGTGACACAAGGAATGAAGCTGCAAGAGCAGGAACTCATGCATTTTCAACAGATTTTGGATGCTCTAAAATGCCAATCAATTCTGTTGATCACTATGGTTTCTTGGCTCATGAAGAAGCATGGAGGGTTTTTCCAGTTTTCCAAAAGCAAGGATGCTCCTTCAAGCTCTGTGCCCCTTCCACAACCATCGCAATATGATAGTGCTCAACCCAATGGGGCTCCCGAGTTTCATGTGCTAGATGAGTGGTGGCCTTTTAATAGTTATGAGTCATGTTGATATAGGTTTGATATATTTTCTTAATTTTCACTATAGCTCTGGAAATATTGTTTTAGAGTGGCTAAGCATTTACTATAAGCATAGGTATGAGACTACTATAGCTATAGCTAGATGATTATGGATGTATATAGTGTCAATATATAAATAAAAAATAGATTATTATGGATGTATATAGTGTAAATAAATAAATAGAAAATTTTAGCCTTACTTAAAATATAATTTATAACTAAAATGATTTTTTAAATACTGAAAATCAATATTATTATTATTAAATAAAAAATAATTTATAAATAAATAAATAAACTTAATATTTTTAAATGAAATAAAATTCCATTTGCTTTTCAAAATTTCAATATAATAAGTAATAAATAAAACTTATAACTTTCAATCCTCGCATTATCACTATATCGTATTGAATTATAAAAGAGATATAATAATTTTTTTGAAAAAATTCCTCTTTTCCATATCAACAAGCAATGTCATTTCAAAAATTCAAATTCATTTTCATTATTAAATTACATATTTATTATATTAAAAAATAAATTAGGTCGAGTGTTATTTATTTTTCCATTCACGGTAGTACTGTTTCCGTATCCAATATATCTGTCATGGTAAGAGTAGGATTTTTTTATGTTTTATGATTATGCCGTCATAAATAAAAATAACAATAAATAGATATGGTAAGAGTATGATTATTTTTTTATGTTTTATGATTATGCCGTCATAAATAAAAATAACAATAAATAGACATGGTAAGAGTATGATTATTTTTTTATGTTTTATGATTATGCCGTCATAAATAAAAATAACAATAAATAGATATTAAAAATAAGATTATTTAATTAAAAAGATTAGTATAACTAATTATGATTAATCTTACTGAAATCGTTCGACGAAAGATGGAGCAAGCTGTTGTTAGCGGGCTTACAGAAAACTTGGCTTCTATTGTAGCCGAAAAACTTGGCATGGAGCAAGACATCGATGTCAATAGTCAATGGATATTGGAAGACGGATTTGGAGTCATTGCCGTTGTTGGCATGGGAGGCCTTGGCAAAACACTTGTGCTCCAACATGTCTTCAGTAGCCAAAGGGCCAGGGACCGTTTCGACCATCTAGTATGGCTAGCAGTTTCGCCAATTTTTTTTCGTTAAACAGCTACTTTTGGTTTCGGGCAGGCAGATGAAACTTGCTGAGGAAGACGATCAAGGTTATAAGATAAACGAGCTCAACGAAGAGGAGCTCAGGGACAGAATCAATAAATATTTAGAAGGTAAGAATAAAAATCAAGAAAAAAAACGTTGTTTATTTGTTCTAGATGATGTGTGGGACAAAGATGCTTTTGAAAAGATCGGTTTGCAGCTGCCATTGAATAGCAAAACTAAGATTGTGGAGACCACCAGGGACAACATAGTTGCAGAGGCTATGGGAGCTCATCATACTCACCATATGAAATTTTTGTCCCACGATAACAGCTGGAAATTGTTCTGTTTTCATGCTAATTTCCCTAATCATCCACTGCAAGACGATCAGCGACTCACAAGCATCGCCCGCGATATTGTGCAAAAATGTTCAGGATTACCCTTGGCGATCAAACCAATAGCAGCCTCTATGGCAATCCACCTTGGATCGTCTAAATGACATGGATCGTGTAAATGAAGCAGGCGCCATAAGCGACCACGTTATGCCCTCTCTCCGGTTACATTACCAAGCTTTGCCATGCCTTTTGAAACCCTGTTTTCTTTACTATTATGACTTAAATAAAATCCGAATACCTTGTGCATGTGTGGATCGCTGAAGGATTTGTTTCATCTACTTCAAGTTCTACCCAAGAAGCATGAAATGCAATAGAGCAAGGACGCTCTTATATAGAGAAACTTATAAATCGATGCATGATAGAAATTTCAAGAGTTGGTTGGGGTGGGCGACTAAAGTATTGTCAACTGCATGATATTTTGCATGATTTAGCTCTTCTGGAATCTCATAAGGAATCTAAGTGTTTCTTAAAGCCCGGAAAAGAATTAAAAGAATTGCCCATTCATGAGTGCGAGGGCGTACGTAGAATTTCTTTGATTAAAAACGATATATCCACAATCAAAGAAGCGATCCAATGTCCAGGGCTCTGCACTCTATTGCTATGGAACAGCACCAAGCTTACATCAATTCCTGAAACTTTTTTTGATAGATTGAAGTATTTGATTGTCCGAGATTTAAGTCAGACTTTCTATCGGATCATTGCCCATGTCTATCGGGAATGTAAAGCACCTGAAGTTCTTGAACTTATCAGGAACAAACATAACGATGCTGCCGAAGTCCTTGAGTGGTCTGAAGCGCCTCCAGTTTCTAGATATTAATGGGTGCCGACATCTTAGCAGCCTGCATTTGGGGATAGGTGGGCACAAATTTATGCTTCATTTGAATGTGAAGGGATGCAAAAATTAGAAGTCGTTGCCTGAGAATATCTAAGCTCATGTATTTAAGGACGTTGAAAGGTGCTCTAGTATTCATAAGGGAATCGAAAGCACCCAATGCAGCCTTGCAATGGACGGATCTGAATGAAGGGGTCAGAAGCAGAATAACACACACAAATAACCCACAAAAGAAATTCTATTGCTTGATGAATAAAACAGACATCTGCCTCATATTTATGCAGGCTTTGGAAGACTCAAGTTCTCGCAGCCGAAATATCTAAAACCGCCCGTGTTGTCTGTGGAACTCTCTCTAAGTTTGGTGGTTGTTGGTGGGTAGAAATTAATACCTCCAACACTCCACACTAATTTTTACTACGAATTACATTTTACATCAACATTTATAATGGCCAATGCTTCTCTCAATCCTTTGATATGCAATGTCTCTTCCTTAACGAATACATGTCTTGGTGAGGTCTTTATCTGATGACTCATCATCTTTAGTTTATGTCTTCATATGGTTGAGCTTCCTTCAATGTGCTACTTTATTACATCCTCAAACTATTTTTGCTTCTTCTTTGTACCTGCATAACATTGATTAATGCTCTTCCTCTTGCATCTTTCTTTTGCACCTGCAAACAATTGATCATTGATGTCCATATAAAAAGAGATCCATCTACCGAGATACATGGGTACCATCTGTTGTACTCGCCAATTCTCTAGGTATCCTTTTCACGTACATGGTTCATCAATACATTAGATTCCTTTAGTCATAACTTGGTCCCAACCAACTCACACTCTGAGATTACTTAATTTCACATTCCTCCCCTTAATCGAAGATCTAACTTCTTCGATCACATCAAACTTAGATACGAGTACACCTGCCACCCTTGTACCTACCTAGTGGTTAATTCCACATCTTGATGCCACATCGACTCTTTATGCCTAAGAGGGATACATGCTACATGATCACTCTAATCCATGTAGGCCTGTCTCAACAGGGCTTACTAAACACTTGGGGAATATAGCTTGCCTTGCCTATGGCTAATCTTTACAACTTTGGATCAAAAACCTCTTGGGGAATATAGTTTGCCTATGCCTATGGCTAAGCTTTACAACTTTGGACAAAAAAACTCTAGGGTGTCGGGTACTACCTATCATGCACCCCTTACATCACTTATCATTATAACATTTTATCACAAGTACAAGAAGCATTATTTACTAAATTCCTAAATTATAAGCCCATTACATATAAACCCATTCAATTTGCCCAATAAGCCCATTGCTTATTATCATTATCCTAAGACATTAAATGCCAAACATTATCCACTTCTATCCGAAAAAGTGAGTGCACATAAAGAATGAAAACATCGCTCACTCTTAACATCAAAAGTCTGCCAACTCCAATTTGAAATCACACGACTCATACTACCTTTAAATTTCTTGTGTAAATACCCAGACTAACACTCCAAAATGAAGAGAGTATTCCAAATAACTTCTGTCTATACTAAACCGGCTGAGGGCATTGTTTCAAAGTAAAACAAAGACATCCATATCGAACACCATAAAAACCAAGCAACCATTGTAAAAAAAAAGTATTGCATAAAAAGAAGACTAACTGCAAAAGAAAAACGAAGTACCTAACCAGAAGCCAAATAGATGCAAACATTCTCCCTTCTAGCACATACATCGGGACTCTTTCATGCAGTGACTCCTCTTGTCCTCTTCACACGTTTGTTGATCACAATTACACAATGATCACCCAGCCTCCACGCGCCCATCTCTCCTTAACTCATAATGGACAAAAAACCACAAGATTTGCTTATGTATTTATGATTATGGACCAGCACTTAAAAACCCACAACTGACTCCTCCTCATCTGCATGAAGCTTCTTCACCTCTGTTTACTTGAGCAACATGAAACTTTCGGGCTTCATTCCTCCGACATTATCAAGCCTGGACAGCCTCATGAATCTTAGCTTGAAAATGACAACTTTTAGGCAAAGCCCTTGCTCCTCGTTTGCCTCTAGACAAACCTCGTGCCTTGTGCCTTATTTAGGGATTCAACCTCTTGCTCTGATACCACGATGAGTGTGTAGAAGCAAAGGAACAATGTTATGCACAGAAAAATGATTCAATTGCTCACACATAGCTTCAAACGAGCCCGAATATCTTTGAGTAGGAAATCGCGGCAATATCTTCATGTCGTCTGCTTACTGCAAACTCCAACGCCATCCGCCTACAGCTCCTCACTGGTAAACAATGCCGCCTAGTGCTCCATCTTCAAAATCTTTTATGGATTCAATCCCCAGCGAACTGCTCTGCTCTGCTTCGTTATTTCCCCGATGAAGATTGGAATCAATATAGTGCACTGTCGCATCATGTAACATTATATGTCTATCCTCCAACAGCTTCAGCAAATCCCACTCTCGAGTTTCCATAATCAAACACTGTGTGGTACACGCCCATGAAAATATCTCCAGGGTTCTCACTAGTGGTTGAGACAATAAGCAGTCACATACTAGATGCAACGTAATCTGCGGATGGACGGACGGGCAAATATCTTAGAGACAAATTCTTTAGCTCCCACGGCTCTCCTCAGCATCACACGAGACCTCCTCCACGTACTCTCCACTGTTGGGTGACTCCTCTCAGGATCCTGGGCCCTCCCGTGAGGGAGTGAGCCCAGTCCTGTGCTCTGATACCAAATGAAGGGGTCAGAAGCAGAATAACACAGACAAATAACCCACAAAAGAAATTCTATTGCTTGATGAATAAAACAGACATCTGCCTCATATTTATGCAGGCTTTGGAAGACTCTGGAAAATCTGGAGAGTTCTGGCAGCCGAAATATCTGGAACCATCTGTGGTTGTCGGTGGAACTCTCTCAAAGTTTGGTTTAATACCTCCAACACTGAAAGGATTGACTCAACTCCAAGACCTGAAAATCTTCCATCTCTCCAAGAAAAAGCAATGCCAATGTTGAAGTTATTGCGAACTAAAAAGTGCAACCAACTCAAGCAAATTCCCTAGGCATTACAGAGGCTGACAAATCTTGAAGAAATAGAGGTGGAATGCTGCCCAAAATGGGAAGACTGCCTCCGGGATGAGTGTGCTTCTCCTTGGAGTATTTTGAGAGACCGTCGGATCAAATTGACAATAGACAATTTCGTGGTTAGTACTGGTCATTAATTACATTTTTCTGGACTTAACATTAGATTGGATGGAACTCGTGTTAAATGAAATACATACAGTTTTTTTTTTCAAACTTTTTTTTTACCTTAAAGTTGCGTGTTGTGAGAGTTTCAACAGGTAAAGTTTGTACTCATATACTGCTACTCTGTTATGGGAAGAGTACCAGTGTCGTAATAGTATAGCTTTTGATCCCAGTCAATAGATGTCACTACTTATGCGTGAAAAATAAATTACCGTCACAGTGGTATAGTAAATATTAGTGTTATTCCAATTTCTCTCATACATCTCTGTATTGATTGTTATATATATGCATTCTCTCTTACATCTCAGTCTTATGGTTATATATCTGCATTTGGAATTGGACCTGTGTTATCTATGTTGGGTGATTTTTGTCTTAAAAAGTTTTTTTTTTTTAAATATGGGGTTTGGTAATTAGTCCACGTTGCCATAGGTGCGGCTGGATACCGGGTACCCGTGATATAAGAAATCAAATATGTACAGGTAAGAGATAAAGTTGGAGAGAAAGCACATTTTTTAAAATATTTAAATATAATCTACGATTTAGTCTTTAGTCTTGGCATTTTCTTTTACCTCCAACCCAACCCTAAGAAGTAGATTTATCTCATGAGGGGCAGAGCATCCAAGAATTGTATCGCTTAAAGTTTATAATTCTGCTTATGCAAATTTTTGGTGTTGACATTTTCTTTTACCTTCGCCAAAAGGTCAAGGGATTGCGCCACAGTTCAAGCATCGCTACACCGTTAAAGTCTTAGGCACGGAGAAAGGGAGAAATGCCAATACATCATGTATGACCATGGTGCTGGAAACAGGAGCACACAGAAGATATAAATTATATCCCAAAGCCAAAAATAAAAATGGAAAAAAAGTGATAACATAAATACATTCAACAATATATCTATATAGTATATAAATTTAAGTGGAAAAACCCTAATCATGATAATATGTTATTGAAATGGGTAAGTTTACTTGGTACTGAAGCATTACTAAGAAAATATTGACTGGAGACAAGGTATCAATGTTCTTATTTGATTACAATTTCCCTAAGGTATCAATGTTCTTATTTGATTACAATTTCCCTAAGGTATCAATGTTTTTATTTGATTACAATTTCCCTATAACTAACTTACAAAATTACAAAACTTATCAAAATACAATTTGCTAAATCAAACACTTCTTATCATCAATGTATTTTTACCAATGGTTCACATTAATTTTTATAATACATTTTCATATGCTATTTTATATAATTCATATACACATAAACTATTTTGTAATTTGTTTCTTCCATGCTCCCAACAACATAACATCATACCACTCTCTTGAAAGAATCACTTTTATATGATTTGTTAAACACATGAACTCAAAATCATATAAATTATAACATAAAATAATTGTGCAAAAAATATAAAAGAAGTTAACAAAATTGTATTCTAGACAAAACATGGATTTGCATGATAAACAAAAAAACCTAATATCCATATTCTTATTCTTATTGCTTAAAGGTAAAGATCTCGACTTACAAAAACTTACCATATGCCTCTGAGTACTGGCACATCGATTGTTAATGATCATTTGCATGGTAACTTATAGGATTCAGATTGTTAGGAACTTCATGATCGTTAACGTGCTCTAACAAAACGGTCGACCATACAACATCCCCCCTCCCTGTAAGATACCTAAACAGACCCAAATCCATCCAATTATCAAAGCTTGGATTATAACTCCTTCTTGAAGATAACCCCTCCAATGAATATCACCACACTTATAATTATTTAACATCAAGAGCCACTGCAAAACAGGATAAATCGTAAGACCATGAAATTACTTCCAAATGTAATGTAGCGCTTCCTTTCTTTAACTTATATAGCAAGTCAGTTCAATAACTCAATAACCTTTACACGCAACATAATACCGGATCTATAATTTAAAAATAAAATCAACGACTTCAGTTAAATATTTTCTAGTGCAGAGGGAAGGCCATAACTATCCAACTTCGAGGCAGAAGGTGTATTAAACTAAAGGTTTTTTTGACGTCCATGAAAGGTATCACTAAGGTAAGCTCGGTTCTGGCCTCATGATTTGGTCCTTTGGTAGCGAGACACCATGCTTGATGATGTATTATGTATGATTGATGTTCCATTCTTCAAGCAATTGGCCAATCAATTTCTTTTTGGAAATTTAAGTATCTGATCTGCATCGATGGAAGAGAAAGTTTTCTTAAATTGCATCTCTGGTAAATCTTTATGAGAGTTTGAAACAAGTAATGTTTTAGTTATTTACATTCCAACACTTCAATCAAACATGTTTACTGATGCATTCATAAATGTAAGGAAGTTATGAACAATGAATCATATTTATTGATTTGAGAGGACAACTAAGAATATGCTAGCATCTCTTATTGCTAACCATCAAATTAGGTTTTTAGATTAAAAGATTATTAATTGTGCACATTATCAATAGATGTAGGCCTATAGACTTAATTAATAGTCTATTAATTAATTTAACCAATACATAAATAAGTTAATATGTTAAAGTATTAAGGTATTAATTAATTAATACTTCAATGTAATTATAAATTAAAGTATCAATACATTAATTGGGTTGAAAGACTCTAAAATAATTGCATTAAAATAATCTTAAAAAATACACTAAATAATACATTAATATTAAATTAATAATAAAATACATTAAAATATATATAAATAAAAAAAACATATATAAACAACAAGTTGGCTAAATTAATCAATCTACAAAATAATCAAAAAATATATATAAGAAAAATTTGCTTGATAAATCCAGGATTAAAATAGATATATGTTGATGTATTATATAATAGATTAATATAACATGTTAATTAATAAATGTCTTAATAGTATATTGCATTAATTAATTAAGATATTATAATTTAATACATTATTTAAGTATAAATACATTAATACTATATTCATACATTAATAAAATATGAATATATGACTAAAATAATAATAAAGTAATACATAAAAAACAATAGTAAAGTATTAATACATTAATAATACAAAATTACATTAGTTTAATTAAGAGTGAGTGCAAGCTAATGATGGTAATGTAAACCTCTAAAAACACCAATTTTTTAACTTGGAGGGATTATTGGAGGTACTTTTACAATGAATTTAAATATGGTGTAAGAAGATGAAACCTATAAAATTGAATTATCTTTCTGAATATACAACTTGTATTCATAGAAATTATGCATAACTATGTATTCATAGAAATGGTTAAGCCTAAAAAAAATTATAGCAGAAATAAGACGTATGTATTCTAGGATTTTGATATATGTCAAGACAAAAATAGGTTAAAAATAGTAAACATTATTAATTTTAAAAAAAATTGTATATTTGGAATTTATAGAACAAAGTCTGTAGTTTGGTGAATAACTGAATTGTGTAGCATATAGAAAAATAACGCCAAAACAGAGAAATGGAGATGAATTCATATTTTTTATGTATTTGCATACGAGTGAGTGCAAGAAGTTCATGGCCAAAAAAGTGGCAAGGACATGATTAAGAACACAAGAAAGTAGTGGCCTAAAAAGTGGCAAGGGTATGATTAAGAACATCTGCCCACCCGTTCCTATACCTATAGGTTTGGATATGGCTGAACCTCCACATAGATTTTCAAGCAAGTTTAGTGGCAAAACGACTTGCTTAGTCTTAAGAACGCCCACTCAATCTTACTCATAAAAATATTTAAAGTGCTCAAGCATCATTTGTGCCCATTGTGCACAAATCACACTCCTGCTTCTCTCATTGGAAAAATATAGTTGAGCTAGAGAAGAGGAAAAAAGGGAGAAGGTGGTTAAAAAATAAATGTAATTTTTTATTTTAAATAAAAAAATGAACCTAATTTACATCCCATGGCTTCTTAATTTTAATCCAATTTAGTCATTCGAATTTAGTATTTAGCTCCCAACAATCTTTTTTTTTTTTTTTTTTAAATGTAATTCTGCATTTTAAATAAAAAATCAACCTAATTTACATGCCATGGCTTTTAAATTGCAACATATATAATACAATGGAACCCCAAGACAATTTAAACAACTTAGAAGAAAACCAAGAAGATCAAAACCCCAACCTACCATCACAACACAATGTAAACACTGAAATTGATGAGGGTTTGGTTATATTATGAACCCTTGAGGAACAATTAAGGGAGACTAGAGAGCATAGGAGAGTCTCATTGGCCACTTCTTTGGACATCATTGTGCACTCCATTACAAGTGTCTAAGGGAAATTGATCTCTATTTTTTATTCCATCCACTTCTTTGGACATCATTGTGCAGTCCAACCACTTATTTCTCTCTCCCCATCTCTCACTCCCTCCCAAGATCTCTCTCTCTCTCTTCCTCCCTTTATCTTACCCTCTCTCTCACACACACTAAATAACTCACTTTCTATATCCCCCTCCCTCTTTCTCTACCCCCTCTTCCCCTCTCTACCTCTTTCCCTCTGTCTCTCCCCCACTCTCCCCCCCCCCTCTCACCCTCCCTCTCTTTTTGTCTCTCTCCCTCACCTACCCATCTCTCCACTCTCTCTCCCTACTTTTTTCCTTCTCTCTCTCTCTCTCTCTCTCCTTACCCATATATTCCTTTCTCTCATTCTATCCCTCTCTCTATCCATCAATATTTCTCCCTACCTCTCTATATCTCTCCCTACCCATATCTCCCTTTCTCTCAGTATATCCCTCTCTCTATCTATCACTCTATATCCTTACCTCTCTATCTCTCTCCCTACCTCTCTCTCTCTTTATCCCATAAATATCTCTCTCTCTTTCATTCACTCTCACTCACTCTCCCCCCTATCTCCCTCTTCTTCCCTCCTTCTCTACCATTCTCTCTCTCCCACCACTCTCTCTCTCTTTCATTCACTCTCGTTTACTCTCTCCCCTTCTCTATTTCTCCCTCTACAACTCTCTCCCCCCTCTCTCCCTTTGTATATTTCTCTCCCTTCTACCTCTCTCTTACCTCCCCTCCC
>ML809856.1:72774-84108 GCA_009831015.1 Picea engelmannii
TTGATTCTTCTCATTATCCGCATTTTCAATCCAACTCCTTTCATCGTGACCCATGTCTTCCCCGTGTTGAGATCAATAAATTTGATGGCTCTGATCCCACGGGTTGGGTCACTCAAATAGAGCATTATTTCTCTTTGCATGGTATTTCTCTTTGCACGGTGTCACAATCTGATGGGATCGATCCTATGGCGAATGAAAAAGACAACGAGATACAAAAATCAGGGTAGAAACCTAACCTATATGCTCAAGTTGATCGTCGAAAAAAAATTCATGGACCGTCAAAATTTACTCAAAACTCAAAAAAAATGTCCCAATACTCGATCAAATCCCTCCCCTATAACTCCTGAATCACTCTAAATGGTTTTTGGTATAAAGAAACTGATAAGGGAGGCCAAAAAAGTGACAAAAAGAGGCCAGAAAGTCTATAAATAGAAGCTGGCAGCTCATTATCACCATTGCTGATTTGGAAATTGATTTTGGAGCCAAAAGACCCCCTTTGATAAAAACGGTGATTCCGGGAGCTACARTGGACGAAACGAACTTCCATCTAGACCAAGTAAGTACAAACTCCCCTATCTAGCTATTCAATTCTTTATTTTTTCTTTTCATTTCATTTTTTGGGTGGGCATCGATCTTTAAAACGTTCGTCCTAGGTCCATGCGGGCTATCTCTGGACAAGCCGCGTGTACACTCGGGTAGAGTAAAAACTGCCCACGTGTACACGTGACTGTCACCTAGACAACACATTTGGACCTCCCTTTATAAATAACAAGAACTAAAGAGCACTCACTCACCCTCCTGAACTTGGTTGTTTTGGCAGGATGTATGTCCACTAGAGGGAAAGGGAGCATGAAGAAGTTGGTGAGTTGGTTGTGGGAGATCCGAATGCCATGGCCGCATTGATGCAATGTGGTTTGCTAAATTTCTTCCTGTGTCCATTTATGCAGGCACAACCGAGGCTACTAAATGCCTTGGTTGACTATTGGCACCCTGATGCAGAGGCTTTCATGCTAGAGGGGCAATCACTGGTGCCTACCACCGAGGATAACTACTTTTTTACTGGCCTCTCAAGGAGAGGGGAACCAGTAAATTTAAATATGTTTCCATCGGGGATGCATAACATAGAGGAACTGATATCCCTGCACTGTGAGTCTGGGACAATCCATTTGAGCTCCCAAGTGCCCATAAGTAAGATTACTAACCTATCGCTGCAATCGATATTATTGCTCATTGGGCAGATTACTGATTCAGCGGCCTTGCATCATGCATCCCGCACACAGATGAACTTTGCTATCCATTGCTTGAATGCACAAATTTTTGACTGGAGTACTACACTACTAGAGTGTATGAAGAGGCAATTGACAGATTTTCGTCAGCGGAAACAGAGGAACATCGAGTTCGGGAATATTTTGTGTTCCTTCTTTTTCAAGAGGGTTCCGAGATTTAGTCCTCAGGTAGTGGTACGAGGACATCAGGCCTCTTTTCCTACTGTATGTAGATGGGCAATATTACTGACGCAACAGGGTGGTGGAAGGACCAATGAGTCCTTCGATGATGACTTTTTTGCATGGGTGTCACGACAGATCCCTATGATCGAGGATTACCCATATGCAGGGATATACTTTTCGAGAGATCTTGAGATACTTGTGCCTCCTGGTGAGGAGCTAGGGGAGATGGGTAAGTCTCCACCTTTGTAGTTTTTTTTGTTGTATATGTGATTTTTATGTGATTTTTGTTATATATATCATTTTTTAAATATGCCAGAGTATTTGACGGATATACGTTTGTTGCATGCAGATGTGGGACTCGTGCGACCTACCGATTATGCAAGGAACATGCATCGTCCTTGGCCAGGGGCTGCAGCTGCCACTGTCGTGGGACCAACAGTAGTAGGAGACCTCCTAGCTAGGGAGGCTGAGAGAGTACTCAGATGAGTTGAGCGAAACTTTACTGCACTCACTCGCACAGTCCCGATGATGGAGATTGAGGAATTGTCGCCATCCATGCAGCCTCATGTAGTGGGGGAACCTCGGATGTGGGTCTGATTGTTTAGGTGTTTAGCCTATGCTGTGGACCAGTATAATAGGGCCCATAGGCCCTGAACCTATTTAGAAATTTTATGTGCCATGAGCACTACTTGTATATATTTTTGGAGGGCATAAGCCATGAGACTCGTTATTGGTCCTATTTTTGAGGCGCTTGCGTCCATCTATGTACTCTGGTTACTTTTATGATATTATATATGGTTTTTTTTGGTCTTTTGTGTCTTATGGATCACGTGTGCAAAAATGTATTTACATGCTTATGTCAATGTTTTTTCATATGTGTGCAAGATGCCAATCTAAAATTTGATTAGCTAGAGTATCTGTAATTTGGTTTAATCTCCTAGGAACATGAAAATATGTAATATAATCAAAGTTTCATTCTAAGAGACGTACCCTAAGTAATCGTCAGTGTAAAGTGATGCAGGAGAATCCCTCACGTCAAGCGAGCCAGCACGGAAGCGGAAGACAGTTGGAAGGCGTCCAACACAAATTTTGAAACACCTTGAGACTGTTGCGCTAACATTAATGTAATAATTTAATGAGGCACACTTTTTTATTGTGATGGACCTTGAGCGGATATCTCTCGTCCTTAAGTAGATAGGAAGCATTTAATCTAGTTAATGCAAGTAGGTAGAATTGAATTCTTAGATTAGACAGTTTTAAAAAGGAGGAAGGAAAACGGATATAAACACCCTCATTGTGCATTGTAACATTATTCAGGCATAGTGAAGTAGGAAGAGCACAGGAGAATAGCAGAGAGATGTAGAAGAACATCCATGTATAGATCTTGAATTAATAGAGGAGTTGATTCAAATCCATGGTTTTGTGTATTTTCTCTGTGTGTTGATGTTAAATGGTGTGCTTATGAGTGTTTTTATTTCCTGTTATGCATTTGATTTTATATGTTGTGTATATGATTTCATGTCTGAAGTGAAGTCTGAGAGGATAATAGAATGAGTTTCAATTGTTTCTCTATTTGAGCCAGAGAATTCCTGCAAGGAGTGCAGTCGAATTGTCCGCAAGGAGTGTATTGACGAAGGCTCAGGTAGTTTAACTATTGTTCTCATTCACCCCAAAAAGGTGCAGTTGGGCATAGGAGTCGTGCAAGGAGTGCACAGGCCAAGTGAAATTCAAGGTTGCGAACCTGAGCACCAGCTGACAGACTGTTGTTGCAGGAGTGTGCAGAGTTGAAGGAACTTCAACACTTAATGTGGTTGAAGGTTTGCCGCAAGGAGTCCGTGCAAGAGATTTCTGAGGGACTTGAAGATCATGGGGAAAAGCTCAGGAAGGATAGGCCTTCACATTCGTTGAAGGACAACACAGAGGAGTTGTGCCTCGAAGGTTGGCAAGAAGTGTCATAGGTTTGCACGCAGGAGGAACAAGTTTATAAGAGGAGACACTTAGTCATTTTGCAGACCTCATCAGGAAGAACGGACGGACGAGATTCTCCGAGGAGATATCGCAAATCACCGTGAGCTGTTAGATCTCGTGGAGGTGCAAGAGAGATACGGTAGAGTGGTTCAGAAACTCAAAGCTCAGGAGGGGCAGAGTCATCGATCCGAGCCACAGGGATCATTAGATCCACACGTAGGATCGTGTATCGGGGTTTCGTGGGTCGAAGTCCCGTAAACGTGCATCAGGAATCATGATATTGCAATACGTGATATCTTGATAGATCTGGACCGTCCATTAGTTGGGACGCATGTCATAAGGTCTGGCGAAGTCAGGGTTTGGCGTATCGGGAGTCTTGAGGACAAGATACTCCAGTAGTGTGGAATCGCGAAACGCGATATTCCGATGGTGAACGGATAGTAGGGCCACAGGAGTTGGTAGAGGATAGGTGGCACACCATATCGGAGTTCGGGGAAAGTAAAGTCCTGAAATCTTTAGCATTAGGTTTCGTGATCCCGCAAAGTCCAAAATCCTCATAGAAGTGACAGGAAGTGGAAAAGACAACTCGCACGGGTGCATCAGAGTTTCGACGTATCGGGCATCGGGAGTCAATAAGACGAGTTGTTTGGTATCGCGAGTAGTGAAATCGTGATAGGGAAAGTTTCGATACAGATAAGAGAAGGTCAACTTTGACTGGTCATCGGGTCTCGGGGATTCGAGAGCCTAGTGTTCGACCTTTGACATTGCGAAGTCGCGAAGTCCGATTCCCCGATAAGAAAAGAGAGGGAATCGCACAGAGAATTCTGTGGGTGCAGATTTTTCGACAGGAAGATAGAAGGACGTTTGAGTTCTTTGGGCCGAGGTAGAAGAGGATCCTGAGAGCAGATGTGTCTCTGAGGAGCACGGCTGCATCAGAGTGGTATCAGAGCCCAGAAAGACTCTTTGCTTTCTATAGCAGGGAGAAGGAAATTCACCATGCCACCGAGAAGAGATAGATAGTCAACCGATCCAGAGGATAGGGAAGTGTAGAGATGAAGGGGCAGGCAGATGGAAGATCCAGCCATAGAGAGACAAATGCGTGATCTCCAAGCTAGACTCGAAGACATGGAGACAGCGCAAAGACGCACAGCTAGTGCAGGGGATCTGAGTGATTCCGACAATGAATTTGAGGCTGAACATGAGGAAGAAGTTGCAGCCGAGGATGCAGCCAATGAACACCTAATTAAATCTATTTCACGGATGGGTGCAAAGGCGAAGATGGACATTCCAGTTTATGAAGGAAATCTGGATGCGGAAGAGCTTCTAGACTAGATTAGGGCTCTTGACACACACTTCGACTATGAAGATGTCGAAGAAGAAAAAAAGGTCAAGCATGTTGTCACGAGACTGAAAGGACACGCAACATTGTGGTGGGATGAGCTACAAGCAGATAGACGCTGCAAGGGCAAGTAGAAAATTAAAAGTTGGGATCGAATGATTTCAAAGATGAATGCAAAGTTCATCCCTAGAGATTATCAAATCACTCTATTTAGGAGGATGCAGAACCTGAGACAGAAGCTGATGACAGTGAAAGAATACACGGAGGAATTCTATCGATTGAACATCAGGGCAGGTCATCGAAAGAACGATGATGACAAATTTTCCAGGTATATGAATGGCCTGAAATATGATATCTAGGATGATATGAGCATGGTAACCATCTGAACGGTGGAGGATGCTTATCAAATGGCTTTGAAAGCTGAAGAGAAGCTGAGCCGTAAGAAAGGTCAGCGAGGCCGAGGTAGGAGTCAGCCCAAAGGCAAATTGGTTGCCCAAGATAAATACCAGAAGCCCAAGGACGACTGGAAAAATCCTCATACTAGAACCGAGAGGGTTGGAAGTTCACAGCGAGGCCAACATGTTGAACTAAGAGAACAACATATAGAGCAGAGAGGAGGATATGCTGATAATAACATGTTTCCTCGTACCAGAGGTAGAGGAAGAGGAAGAGGAAGAGGTGGAGTAATCACATGCTTCACATGTGGAAAGAATGGGCACAAGTCATTCGAGTGTCCAGAGAAAAAGAAGGATAGTGGAGAGGCTCACATCGCCGAGGCACAGAGGCGTGATGTTGAGGCAGAAGACGCTGAAGACGGAAGGTCACTGATGATGCGTAAAGTTCTCTTAACACTTGAGAAGGAGGTGGAGGACTCAGCCCAAAGGACCAGACTTTTCAAAACTGCTTGCAAAACCAAGGACAGGGTATGCAAGGTTATCGTGGACAGCAGTAGCAAAGATAATCTCGTTTCAACCGAGATGGTAGAGAAGCTGGAGTTGGAGACGACTGATCACCCAAGTCCATACAAAGTTTCATGGCTATAGAAAGGACACCAGGTAAATGTCACTAAACAATGTTTAGTTGAATTCAAAATAGGAGGGTATAATGATAAGATCTTATGTGATGTCATTCCTATGGATGTATGTCATCTATTGCTGGGTAGACCATGGAAATATGAAAGAAATGTGATTCATGATGGGAAGATGAATACATACACCCTAGAGAAGAACGAGAGGACACACATGTTGCTTCCGATAAAAGATAAGGAGGTAAAACCAGAAGGAAAAAGTACAGTACTTCTCATGAGTGGGAAGGAACTTCTTACAGAGGTGAAGAAGAAAGAAGATCCACAATTCTTTGTGGTCAGGAAACCAAGGATTGTTCTGACTAGCACAAGAGTGGATGATCTACCAGAGGAAATTCAGGAACTACTGGAAGAGTTCGCTGACATCATGGTGGATGAATTACCTCGTTCGTTGCCACCGATGAGGAGTGTGAGTCATCATATAGACCTCATACCAAGAGCTATTTTTCCGAATAAAGCCACATACAGGTTGACGCCGCAAGAAAATGAAGAGGTCAAGAAGCAGCTCCAGGAGCTGCTAGACAAAGGATTGGTCAGGGAAAGCTTGATTCCATGTGTTGTTCCGATAGTACTCAGTCCGAAGAAAGATGGAGGCTGGAGGATGTGTACCAACTAAAGAGCCATCAACAAGATAACCATCAGGTACAGGTTTCCATTGCCAAGGATGGATGATTTAATGGATTTCCTAAGTGGAGCAAAAAAAATTTCAAAGGTTGATCTGAAAAGCGGATATCACCAAATTCGCATGAGAGAAGGTGATGAATGGAAAACAACGTTCAAGACAAATGAAGGTTTTTATGAATGGCTTGTTATGTCGTTTGTCTTAACATTCTATTCTTTCTTAGGTCGGGTGGCCCTTGCCTGAGGAAGGGATTCATCGCTTGCTCTTCCGAGAGCAAGGACAAGTGAGAAATCCCTCCATTTCGAGAAACCATTCTTGAGACCATCTTGAYACCACCAAGMCTTATCGACTATAATTGAGCTAGTTYYGAGMAAATCCATTAGTAACGTGAAKTAMTTTCTAGGAAAGTGCCTCTAACACAGGTGTTAAGCACAAGGTAAAGCTAAGTGCATTGGGAAATTATCCTCTCTCATTGTACTTAGTGGGATTTGACGTGTTCGATCTCTTTACTCGAGTTGAAACTTTTACCCTTTCTGAAGCGACAATCCTTCTTCAAGTGACCCTTCTTACCACAATTCCAACAAGTACCTTTCTCATACCGGCCTCTTGACTTTGAACGATGACTAGATTTTCCTATTTCTAAGTTCAAAGTGGGGAAATTAACTAGTGAAAGGGTGGCCTACCAAGGTGGAAATTCTGAGAGTGAAAAGCTTGTGCAAAGTGGGTAAATTCATTAGTGAAAGGGTGGCGTATAAAGGAAGAAAGGAAGGAGTTAACCAAGCATGGATGATAGGTGGGGTGCACCTGGTATGCCTGGTAGGCATGGATGGCATGCTCGTAAGAAATATGCCCGGCTGGACCAGGAAACAGACTGGCTATATCTTCTTGAGGCTTGCTATAAAATCCGTTCATCTTACCTAGAGAGCGTACTCGATTGAGATCCGTCCAACTGGCCAGGAAGGACAGCCATCCAGGAGAGCGTGAAGGGGTATTTGAGAGCAGCAAGCATCTCTTGTGGGGGCAGCACCAATGGTGCTATAAGAAGCATCACATGGCTGGCAAGCAAAGGAGACTCGGGTCCCCAAGAGGGGAGGAGAGTAGGGAGGGAGAAAAGCGAATGAAAGGCTATAGCAAATCCAAGTGCGATCGGATTCCCGGGAAGAAGATGTTCTGTTTTGGGGATATGATACATTGGTTATCCATCAAGCCCTCCTATCATTGCTCCTGCCATCAACTGAGATCGAGTGATCCAATGCGCCAAGTACTTTCATGAGGTTAATGAATGAAGTCCTGAGGGAATTCATCAGAAAATTTGTCATCGTATATCTGAATGATATACTGATTTTCAGTAAGACAAAGGTAGAACATCTGAATCATTTAGCTATAGTAATGAAGAAGATACAGAAGGAGAGGATGTTGATAAACATGAATAAATCCTCATTTATGAAGACATAACTCATTTACTTGGGGTTTGTCATTTCGGTGAATGAGTTGAAGATGGATCCAGATAAGGTGGAAGTGATCAAGAATTGGCCATCACCGAGAAATGTATTCGAGGTGAGAAGTTTTCATGGACTAGCTAGTTTCTACCGGAAGTTCATTAGGAATTTCAGTGGGATTACCACAACGATGATGAACACAGTGAAGAAAAGACATAAATATTTTCACTGGACAACAGAGGCTGAGAAGAGCTTCAATCTATTGAAGCAGAAGATCACGGAACAACCAGTTTTGGTGTTGCCGGATTTCCAAAAGACGTTTCAAGTGAAATGTGATGCAAGCGGGTTTGCCATAGGAGCAGTCTTGAGTCAGGAAGACAGACCGATTGCATATTTTAGTGATAAGTTGAATGAGGCAAAGGTGAAATACTCCACATACAACAAATAATTGTATTCCATCATCCAGGCACTGAAGAAGTGGAGGCATTACTTGATCCCAAAAGAATTTGTTTTATATAGTGATAACCACGCATTACAGTTTGTGACTCAACAGGAGAAGTTGAATCAGAGACATGTAAAATGGGTAGAGTATATGCAGAGTTTCACTTTTGTAATTAAGCATATTTCGGGTACTGCTAACAAAGTGGTTGATGCTTTGAGCAGGAAGTGTTTATTGTTGCAGGAGTTTAGAGTCAAAATGCTGGGTTTTGATGGTATCGGGGACATGTATGCAGACGATCAGGATTTTAAAGAAGCATATGAAGCACCTGAGAATCTAGTTCTCAAAGATAGAATCCCTTGGACAGACTATACGATCCAAGAAGGATTATTGTTCAGAGGCAATCAATTGTGTATTCCAAATTGCTCCATGAGGGAGAATCTGTTAAAGGAGAAACACAGCGGAGGCTTGGCAGGGCATTTTGGTCATGATAAGACATTCGCGACGCTGAGTGAGTCATACTTTTGGCCAGGGATGCGGTCAGAGGTCAAGCGGTTTGTAGACAGATGCAGAATTTGCCAGCATTCAAAGGGAAGAAAGCAGAATGAAGGATTCTATCAACCATTGCCCATACCTGAGAGGTCGTGGGATGAAATCAGCATGGATTTCGTATTGGGATTGCCAAGGACGCAAAGAGGATTTGATTCAGTCTTTGTGGTAGTGGATAGGTTTTCCAAGATGGCACATTTTATCCCATGCCAGAAAACCAGTGATGCAACTCACATCGCAAATATGTTTTTCAAAGAGGTTGTTCGACTTCACGGCTTACCCAGAAGTATAGTTTTGGACAGAGATACAAAGTTCGTGGGACATTTCTGGAGGACATTATGGAAAAATATGGGGACTAAATTGTTGTTTAGTTCATCTTATCATCCTCAGATGGATGGGCAGACAAAATTGGTGAACAGAAGTCTAGGAGACTTGCTGAGAAGCTTGGTGACAGAGCACCACAGCCAGTGGGATAGTATATTGCCGCAGGCAGAGTTCGCATATAATGACTTAGTGAATAGGAGCACATGGAAAAGTCCATTTCAGATAGTGTTTGGCATGCAGCCGAGAGGAATTTCTGAATTAAGGGATTCAGAACAGACTGCGACTAGGAGCGCGAGTGACGAAGAGTTCGCGGAGGCGATGAAAGAACTTCACGACCAGGTGAAGCAGCGACTGCTAGATTCAAGTCACGAATATAAGCACAGAGCCAACCAGTGGAAGAGACAAATTCAGTTCAAGGTTGGTGAATTAGTTCTGGCACACTTGAGAAGAGAAAGGTTCCTGAGGGGAACATACAATAAACTGAAGATGAAGAAAATCGAACCCTGCAAGGTCTTGAAGATGTTTGGGGAAAATGATTATGAGATTGAGTTACCGGATGGGATCGAAATATATCCGATATTCAATGTTGCATATTTATACCCATACAGGGTTGGAGAAGCAGAGACTGGAACTGAGCAGCCAGTGATCCAGTGGATGAAGCAGATGTCGATAGCAGAGAAGCCGCAGATGGAATGTATACTGGACAAGAGGATCAGTAAGAAGACTAGGAGGAACGCAAATGGGCAGAGTTTCTTTGCTATATTTTTCCTCCTCCAAATGGGACCCCTACCCCTTCTTTTATAGGCTAGAAGGATATAGGTATTTGGACGAACCCTCGGCCATGCATGGTCGGGAGTTTCAGTTAACTAATCCATAGATTTTGTGTTTCGTCGAAAACTTTCCTTTTTTTTTTATTTTGTCAGTCCATGCGAGCTATTTTGGGTGAACCAGCTTGTACACGTGTGTAGTAATGGAGTAGGGCACGTGGGCCTTTATAAAAGAGGATTTTCAAATAGTTGTTTAGCGGTTCTTTGGAAAAGAAGGGATATGAGATGGCTTGATGCCAGGTAAGCATGTGTGGTGCAATTTAGAGTTATAACATACACCCTCTATGCATATTGACCTCCAAGCTATCCTCTCCAAACATCAAGTTGTTTTTTCCACTCCTCATGGAATTCTGCCTCCTCGTGGTGTTCATGATCATTCCATCCCCCTTGTTCCTGCAAGTCTTCCTCCCAATGTCCTCCCTTATCATCATCCCTTTGCCAAAAATAATGAAATTGAGAAAATAGTGCAGGAAATTCTCCAAGCAGGTGTTATCTGCCCCAGTACCATCCCTTATTCTTCTCATGTGGTCATGGTACTCAATAAAGAAGGTACTTGGTGCATGTGTCCTGACTTTCATGCCCTCAATAAAATCACCATCAAGGACAAGTTTCCCATTCCTATCATTGATGATCTCTTGGAAGAACTGAGTGGTGCTCAGTACTTCACTAAACTTGATCTAAATTATGGCTACCACTAGAGACATATGCAAGAAGCTAGCATCCCCAATACTTCCTTTTGAACTCTTGAGGGTCACTGTGAGTTCTTGGTCATGCACTTTGACCTCCATAATTCCCCCTCCACCTTCCAAAACCTCATGATTCATGTCTTCTGTCCTTTTCTCCATCGTTTTGTCTTATTTTTCTTTGATGATATTCTCATCTATAGTAAAACTTGGAAATCCCATCTTGCCCATGTGGATCAAGTTCTCCGTTTAATCTCTCAGCACCAAATTTTCCTCAAACACTCTAAATGTGCCTTTGGCACCTCAAAAGTCGAGTACTTGGGTCATATTGTTGGCAAGGATGGTGTCTGGGTGGATCCTAAGAAGATTGAAGCAATGCAGGATTGGCCTCACCCCAAGACTATCAAAATCTTGCATGGTTTTCTAGGTTTAACAGACTATTATCACAAGTTTGTTCAGGATTATGGAAAGATTGTGGTGCCTCTCACTACTCTCCTTAAAGAGAACTCTTTCACTTGGACTCTTGTAGCTGATCAGGCCTTTCCAGCCTTGAAGGAGGCTATGTGCACTACTACGGTCTTGTCCCTTCTTGATTTCAAAAAGACCTTTGTC